>MDKI01219299.1:0-29993 GCA_005239505.1 Nicotiana paniculata | reverse complement strand
TATATATATATATATATATATGTGTGTGTGTGTGTGTGTGTGTGTGTGTGTGTGTGTATTTTACTCTACCGAGCCGCGCTATAGTCGGCCGGGTACGACACCTATTGTGAAACCATTGATTAGTTGGGTTTTACCGAGCTCCACGTGGCCGGGTACGTTTTACCGAGCCTATTACGGCCGGGTATGATATGATGATGATGATTCCCATAGAGGCGTATGTTTTAAAAGTTTATGTATATGTATGTATGTATCAAGCATTTCATGTCAGTATCCCTCAGAGGTACACAGATGTTACAGGTTGTATGTTCTCTATCCCTGTTTACATTACTGTTCTTACTTATGCTTTCCTGCCTTACATACTAAATACTTTATTCGTACTGACGTCTTCTTTATTACTGGATGGTGCATGTCGAGCTGCAGGTCCTGACAGACAGGTAGACACAGCTCCCCCACCACAGTAGACTTCCCAGTTCAGCGGTTGTTGGCAAGATCCCTTATTCGGACTTGTCGTTGTCTTGGTATGCATTTTTGTTATAGATATTATGGGTATGTCGGGGCCATGTTCCCGCAATGTTGCATCACTTATGCCCCTTTAGAGGCTCATAGACAGGTGTTGACTCATGTATAGTTTGTTATGCCTTGTCGGCTAATTTTTGTTGTATAGTTTTTCATGGCAGCGTTGTAGCTCGTACCTTATATGTAGTTTCTTAGCAGTCTTGTCATCCCATGTTATGTATGTTCATGCACTTATATTTCATTGTTGATTATTCGTGATCCATATCTACCATTTATATTGATCTCGTCAGCTCTTAAAGATAATACAGAATATTAGATAAAATGTTCGTTGGTGCTCGGCAAGTATGGCCCGAGTGCTAGTCATGATCCTCCAGTTTGGGTCGTGAAAAATACGGACCATCTCTAGCTGCCGAGCACTATCAAGAACCTCATCGAATTTAGCGCCCGCTACATTCCCCAGAGTCATAACAAAAATAGACTTATTGGTTGAGGCCACTAATGAACCTCCTGATATTTTCCCTCTCGGTGGGAACCAACACGAATGCATGAGAAACCAATTCTGAAAATCGCATCTCATACTGAGTCACAGACAGGTCCTCTTGACGTAGATGCTCGAACTGCCTGCGCAGCTTCTCCTTCCAGGTTTGTGTCACAAACTTCTCCAAGAGTAATACGGAGAACTCATGCCATGAAAGTGTTGTTGCACCAACTAGTCTGATCCTCTTCATAAGTCTCCCACCGTCTGAAGGCTGCAATGTTAGGTGAAAATTAGTAAATGAGACCTCATTACTCTCCAGAATACCCGTTGTACGAAGAACCCACTAGCATCTACCCAAGAAATCCTGAGCACCCTCTGACTCAGTTCCACTGAATGATGGAGGTTGGAGTCTCCCAAATCTATCGAGTCTCTTCTGCTCCTCATCATTAATAATAGGACCCACCAAGGCCTAAGCAGCTGCAACTGGCTGGAATGGTAGTGCCCCCCGTATCTAAAGCCCTGCACTACCTGCTTTGGAGTATAGGCGACATAGGTATGAGTATCTCCCCCGGCTTGAGAAGTGGCTGGTGCGATCTGAGCCGAAACCACCTGAGCAAGGCTAGTGCAAATAGTCAATATTTGGGCCAAAGCCTCTTAAAGGCCTGGAATCACAATAGGCATAGCTGGTGCCTTAGCTGGTCTCGCCGGGTCAACTATATCTTGAACCTGCTCCAGTGTTGGAGTAACTGGTGGTTCTACAGATGCTTCTCTAACTTCTATACGAGCTACACCTCAGGCTCGACCACGACTGTGGCCTCTACTACGGCGCCGACCTCTCGTGGCCCTAACTAGTGGCACTTGTGGCTGACCGTCTGATCCGGTAGTACGTGTCCTCACCATCATTGAGAGAACAGAATAATAGAAATTTAGTTTCTGGAATCATTCAATTCGCACGTCAGAATAGAAGAAAGTGAAATTCTCCTAAGGGTTTGACAACCTCTCGAAGATAAGTACAGACGTCTCCGTAGCGATCCGCAAGACTCTACTAAACCTGCTCTTGACTGGTGAGACCTATGTAACCTAGGCTCTGATACCAACTTGTCCCGACCAAAAATCCCACCTGTCGTGATGGCGCCTATCTTAACACTAGGCAAGTCGACAAATTTAATAAACCACAAATTTCCTTTAATTTCGAAAACACAATAATTAAATTTAAGAGTAAAAATCCTAGAATTACAAAAAAAATACTTTCTTTTATACAATACACTCCCAAAACCCGGTGTCACTAAGTATATGAGCATCTAAATGACAACACAGTCCGACTGAAAATATATAACAATACAATAACTGAAAGGAAAGAGATTCAAGGCCTGCGAACTACAAGCAGCTACCTCGATAGTCCCCAACATATTAATCTCCAAAATCTTGCAATCGACGTATCCGGAAGTACTTAGATCTGCACACGAAGTGAAAATTGTAGTATGAGTACAACCGACCCAATGTACTCAATAAGTAACAAGACTAACCTTTGTATTCAAAGTAGTGGTGAGCTCAACAGGCACAGTCCAATTATAGAAAATAACAGTATAAAAATGTAGTCATGCTTCAAGGTCAATAGTTAAACTCAATTCTAGGAAAATAGATCAAATATGAATGATATGAGAAATATGACATCTCTATGTCTAAATGCTAATGTACATGTCATATGCAATACAACATAATGAAAATTTCACGTACTTACACTCTTAGAGTACTCAATCACTCAGTACTTATGGACAATTCAGCCTAGGGACCTCCATCCCAAATATATATACATAATAACAGACATTCAGTCACTCAGTACTGTACATGGCCAATCCAGCCCAAGGAACTCCATCCCAATATAAAAATACAGCGCATATCTTAGCCCAGGGAACTCCATCCCAAATGTGAATATATATATATATGGCAACTCTATCCCAAATATAATATCCACTGCGCTCACCGTGGGGGTGCAGACTCCGGAGGGGCTCCTTCAGCCCAAACTCTATAATAAGCCAATCTAGCATGTTGTGTCGTGCAAACCGATGCAATAAATATCCTCACAATCAATCCCTCAATCTCACTCAGTTACCAATCTCTCTAGTCTCTCGGGCTCACAATGTCATGAAAATCAGCCCAATAATGATGATATAGTGTATTAATAAATAGAAACAGAGACTTAGATATGATATGAAATGAATGAATGTAACTGAGCATGTAATTTCAATTTAATCAAATAACTCAACAGCAAAAATTACCTTGGTAGGTCCCAATAATACCATCATAAATCTAAGCAAGATTTAAAATACGAGTCTTAGCTCAATTTCTCCAACATGTGGAGGATATGTGGAGAATGACATGAATATTTGGTTATACAACTCCACATAATCAATTGAGTCACAATTTCTATGGTGCGCGCCCACACGCCGGTCACCTAGCATGTACATCACCTCCAAACAAATCGTATAACACATAGTTTAGGGATTTGTACCCTCAGAACCAAGTTTAGAAGTGTTACTTACCTCAACCCGTGCAAATGTTCTATTCTAATATGCCCATGCCTTGTGAATCATCTACCGAATGCCTCGAATCTAGTCACAAATAATTCGATACAGTCAACACAAATTATAGTAATCAATTCCATATGGAATACTAAAATTTCCCAATAAATCCGAAAATCCACCCAAAAATCAAAAGCGGGGACCACGTCTCGGAACCCGAAAAAAGTTTCAAAATATGAAATCCCATTCAACCATGAGTCCAACTATACAAATTTTATCAAATTCCGACATCAACTCGACCTCCAAATCTTAAATTCTTATTTTGAAATCCCTAGGCCCAAATTCTCGAATTACACCTCAAAAACATGTAGTCTAGTCGGAATACTCAGTGATAATTCAATATTATTGACTAAAAATGGTCACAAGTGACTTACCTCAAGAATCCTCGTGAATTCCTTCGGAAAATGCGCCCAAACTATGCTGGAAAGGTCCAAAATTGAGAAGAAATCTTGGATCCCCTCGTTTTAACACTGCCAGTGTTTTCACATCTATGACACCTTGGCCGCATCGGCGGTCTCGCATATGCAAGGTCACTCACGCTTTTGCGGCTCAGTGCTACTGCATACAGAAGTCCGCTTCTGCATTCATCGCTTTTGCGAGAAGCTGTCCACTTCGGCGAAGAAGCTGACCCTTCCCTTTTTCCGCTTCTGCGATGGACGTGTCGCAGATGCAACTCTACTTATGCAGCCATCGATGTGCACCTGCGACCACGGCATCACTCAGCCATTTTCCACTTTTAAGCTACCATCCTCGCTTATGCGAGCTCGCACATGCGAGCAAAATTATGCAGGTGTGATTGCACGTTAAGGAAGAAATTTTCAGCTTTGTTCTAAGTCTAATTTTTGATTTGCTAACCATCCGAAACTCACCCGAGGCCCCTAGGACATCAACCAAATACACCAATAAGCCGAAAACATCATAAGAACTTAGTCAAGGACTCAAATTACATTAAAAACCCATAAAAACACGAATTGCACATAATTGAAGCCTAATGAAAACTAACAAACTCAAACTTTTACATTCGATGCCGAAACCTATCAAATCAAGTCGTCTTGACTTCAAATTTTGCACACAAGTCATGAATGACATAACAAACCTATGAAAATTTTCAGATATTGATTCCGGCCCCGATATCAATAAAGTCAACTGCCGGTCAAACTTCCAAACCTTCCATTTCTAACTTTTGCCATTTTAAGCCAAAATCAACTACAAACTTCCAAATAAATATCCGAACACACTTCTAAATCTAAAATAACCATACAGAGCTATTGAAATCATCAAAACTCTATTCTGGGGGTCGTTTACACATAAGTTAATATACGGTCAATTATTTCGGCTTAAGCTTTAAATCTTGGAACTAAGTGTTCCAATTCATTTCGAAACTTTCCCGACAAATTACATAATCAAAATTGAGCATAAAATATTCAGTAAATGGGGAGACAAAGCTATAATATTAAAACAATTTATCGGGTCGTTACACAATAGATGTCTTTTTATAAAGATAAGTCATCACTTCTTCTCCAAAATTGAATGGCAAAACTGTTGAAGGTGGGTTGTTCCGCCCACTAGGGCATTAGTCAAAGACATCCTCCTCCTTTTTAGAGTGGTCACAAATCCTTCTTTATTTCAATGACTCCAACCAACTATATATATATATATATATATATATATATATATATATAGAGAGAGAGAGAGAGAGAGAGAGAGTTAGTTAGTTAGTTCGTTAGGTGATTCTTTCATAAGAAATGAATTTATTTTGACATTACAGAACTTTAATAAAAAATTTATCTACTCGTTCATGCCATCTTAGACATTTTTAGGGTTTGCTATCTGAATGTTTTCACGATTAAATCAAATTTGAGATGTTTTCATGGTATCAGAGCCACAATTTTGGTAACTTGCTATGAGGGATTTCTTTCGATGTTACCCTCAACATGTGAATCACATTTTCCTCTTTCCTCCAGTGATAATTGAACCGGTGATCATGTTTCAACTTTGGTGACTTTCTGTGATGTTTAAGAGCATTTTTTTGAATTCGTGAAGAAGTATGGTATTGTTTCCTTATCTCATACTCTGTTTTGATCCCTTGATGTCACGACCAGAATTCCTATGTAAGGTGTCGTGATGGCACCTAGTCTTTATGACTAGGTAAGCCTAACAAATATGCGGAATAACTGAAATGATAACTTAAATAGCAAACATCAAAAACTATATAAATGAAAACTATCGTTCAACATGTACAAATCCCAAAACCCGGTGAAATATAAGTCACAAGCTCTAGATATAGTGTGGAATGCTCCTAAAGAAATAAGAAAAGAATGGGATAGAAGGGGACTCCGAGGCATGCAGATGCGGGCAGGTGTACCTTAAAGTCTCCAAGCAGCAGTGCAACACTCTAATATCGAGGCTGATAGGATGCACCTGGATCTACAAAAAAACATGTGAAGACACACAGTATGAGTAAGCCACAACGGTACCGAGTAAGTGCCAAGCCTAACCTCGGTAAAGTAGTGACGAGTTCAGGTCAAAGTCGTACTGGAGATAATAAGAACAAGACAACTAATATAATGAAACAATGAAATATCAGGGAAATGAAACAGTAAGGGATACACGAAACATAACAACTCGTAATCAAAGAATACAATTACAACACGTAAGGAAACAAGAATCTTACATGTTAAGGAACAACAACAGTACACCAAATAGAAGTGAACAACAGGGGCGCTCCCAAGGTACCGCCTTGTAGTCCTAAAAGTAAATATCTCATAACGGTACGACAGAAACCTCGTGCAAACATTGATAATCTGCACGACAGAAACCTCGGGCCAAAATAACACTCCGTACAACAGAAGCCTCGAGCCAAAATAACACTCCACACAGAAGAAACCTCGTGCCACAATAACACTCCGCACGGCAGAAACCTCGTGCCACAGTAACACTCCACATGGCAGAAAAACCTCGTGCCACAAGAAATCAGTTATCTCAACAAAAATCCCGAAAACACATAACAATGGAACAATGAAATTATAAAAAGGAATCCTACAGTTAAATAATGAACACAAAATCAAATAAAGCAGGTAATTCAACTAAGCATGTTGCACAAATTGCAAGTAAGAGATAAGACACGTAGACATGTGACAGTAGGCTAAACATGATAACTACACGTGCTAGAGTAACTCAGTTAAGGGAATAAAAAGGAACTACTTAGTGAAAACCTGATTTTAAACATTTAACTCGAGTACGCACTCGTCAACTCGCATACACGACCTTCATGTATTGAAATTTACCATAACAGTACCAAATCCTAAGGGGAATTTCCCCCACACAAGGTTAGACAGGTCACTTACCTCAAACCTCACTCACTCAATCAATAAAAAGGCCATTCCCTCGATTTATCAAATCCGATCGGCTTCAATCTAGCCAAAACAATTACGTAGGAAACTAATTAAAATGATGAAACTACTACTTTCGCAAAGAATTGAAAAATATCTCCAAAAAGTCTACATAGGCCCATGACTCGGAACCCGACCAAAATTATAAAATCAGAACACCCATTCGATATTGAGTCCAACCATCCAAGAATCACTCAAATTCGACCTCGAATTGCCTTTCAAATCCCCAAATTTTAGCCTAAGAAGTCTTTCAAAATTTTCCCAAAATTTCTAACTAAAAACACTAATTAAATGACGAAAACAACAATAGATTTGTGGGAACTAATAAAAAATGACTTAAGAATCCTTACCCTAATGATTTCCTTGCAAAACCCTTGAAGAATCACCACAACTCTCTAGGTCCATAAATGGATAATGAAATCAAACCCTCGAACTTATCCCCTTTTCTTCCTAACGAAACCGCATCTGCGGACAAAGAATCGCTTTAGTGATGCCGCACATGTGGAAAAACAATCACTGATGTGGAAAACACTCAAGTCTAGGGCATCCGCTTCTATTGATAAGGGCTCGCATATGCGAGATCGCTTACGCGGGAGTGGGATCACACCTGCAACCACTGGCGCTTCTTCCCCCCTGCCATCGTTGAAGCGAAGGCACTTCTGCTACCAGTGTTGGGCATGACCAAACGAGCTTATGCGACCAAGAGATCGATTTCGTGAGCCCGCACGTGCGGCCAAATCCTCTGCAGGTGTGAAAACACCAGAACAACCCAACATTCAGCAGATTTCACAAGTCTCAAGTTGTTCCTATCTTAATTTGGATCACACCCGGGGCCCCCACGACCCCGTCTGAAAATACCAACAAGTCCTAAAACGTCATACGAACTTAGTCAAGCCTTTAATTCAAATCAAATAATGCTAAACACGAATTAAAAATGGAATAAAGCCTAATGAACTTTGGAACTTCTAATTTCTACATTCGACGTCGAAAACTATCAAATCAAGTCCGATTGGCCACAATTTCAGACAAGTTACAATTGACATAACAGACCTGCTCAAACTTCTAGAATCTGAATCCGACCCCAATATCAAAAAGTCCATTCTAGGTTAAACTTTTCAAAAAACATCCAACTTTCCAACTTTCACCAATTGACGCAGAAATGACCTACAGACTTCCATATCAACATCCGGACAAGCTTCTAGGACCAAAATCAACCTACAGAGCTATTGTAACCATCAAAATTCCATTCCGGATTCGTCTTCACACAACTCAAACTATAGTCAACTCCTATGACTTTAATTTCAATTTAGGGATTATGTGCCCATCCCACTTCGAACTCTCCCGGACCCGACACCAAGGACCCTGTCAAGTCAAGTGACCACAAAATGAGATAGAGGGAGAAATAAATAGGGTATCGGGGCTAGCACCATCAAACTGACCAGCTGGGTTGTTACACTTGATTGTTCTATTGGTTTTTTTTCTCAAAATTTAAACCTTAATTATGCTTATAGTATGGGTTCTACTAGTGTACCTTTGATTGTGACTCCGACTTCTAAGTCCTCGAGTGCTAGTACTTCTTCGAGTGTCGAACCATCTAATCTACACTATTTGTACCTATTTGATTCTCCTCGAACTGTCATTGTTGCTGATACTTTTAATTGATTGGGTATGGGAGCTAGAAGAAAGGAATTCTTATAGGTTTGTCATGTAAGAACATATTAGGTTTGATCAATGGAACTGTCAAGAAGTCGAGTGAATATTCACCTTTATATGAGACTTGGTTTCGGTGCAATGACATGGCCACTGCATGGATCTTAAATAACTTATATATGGAGAGTTGGGAGAGCGTGATGTACACCGAGTCAGCCAAAAAATTATGGAAGGAAATTGAAAGGATATGTGGTACGCAAAATGGCACTAGAGTGTTTCAAAACAGGAAAGAAATATCCTAGATTTCCCTGGGATCTTCTAGTATAGCTTCTTATTTCAATAGGATTAAGAAACTCAGGGATTCATTATCTTTATCCATTTCCTATCCTTCATGTGTGTGGGTGTAAAGAGTATTTTCAAAAGATGGAGGAGGAACAAGAGGTCCATCGATTTCTAATGGGATTGAATGAGAACTATTCAGGTGCTCGAAGGAACATTTTGTTAATGAAACCTCTTCCTAATATTTATAGTGTCTACTCAATGCTCATTGAGGATGAAAGCCAGGATGAGTTTACATCCTCCATCCCTTCCTTCAATTCAGAGTCAGCCTCTTTTTCCGCTGCTGCTTAGAAAACTTACACTCAGAAAGTTAGTTTTGCACCTAAACCTTACTCTCAGAAAGCCTCTTTTGAATCTGCTAAGAAGTTTTCTTCCACAACTGTTTTCGAATATTGAACGATGCATGGTCACTCTATTGAAAGGTTCTACAAGTTTCTAGGGTATCCTCTAGGTTTTGGTTCTAAGTTTAAAAAGATAGTAGTACATGCTCAAGTTTCCGATTCTCAACTTATGAATCATTCTGAGAATTCTGGGGGTAAATCTTCTAAGATGATACACGCTGATCTTGGAGGTCACTTTCACTAAGGAGAACTATGAGCATTTTCTCTCTTTTATTCGGCAACCAAAGGTGTCCTCTGCTCCTACTGAGATGGGTTTAGGATCTGCCAACTTTGTAGGTTTGTTAGATACAACTTATTTTAGACTGTGGTGTCTTTTCTTGCAATGTCCCTAGGATAGAGAGTTGTATTTGGATAATTGACTCAGGTGCCACAAATTACTTAGCTCCTCCTAAATATCTTCTTAAAAATATTAACCCCTTATACATACCTTATCTTGTAACATTTCCTAATGGTTATAAGGTTAAGGTGATTTGCACTGGAACTCTTTCCCTTTATTATGATATTTCCCTTCCTAAGTTTTGTTTGTGCCTTATTTTCATTATAACTTGATTTATTTGTCTGAGTTTTTCACACATATGTAGATTTATGCTTTATTCACGCCCTTTGCTTGTATTCTACTACAGGGCCTTTTTTTGAATAAGTCTCCGGTTCTTGGTATACTTCAAAAAGGGCTTTACCTCCTATAGTTAGATGATCTTTCTACCATTCATTCTTGAACTTCTTGATTTGTTAATACCATAACTACCATTCTAAAAGACGTTAATAAGATAAGTTTAAATTCTTGTAATTATGTACCTACTAGTACTGGTAATTCTGCATTTAAATCCTCGTTATCTTTGGATCATATATTCCATTTGAGGTTAGTTCATGTGAATTTTGCTAAAATGAAGTCTATCTGCTTTCTTTCTGACAAATTACCCAAGAAACATACTTGCTTGTGCCCTATTAGTTCTATGGCTAAGAAACAAAGGCCACCCTTCCCCGAGAGTACCACACATTCTTCTGCTACTTTTAAATTGGTTCATGTAGAATTGTGGGATCCATATCATACACAAACATATAATGGTTTCAAATATATCATCACTGATGGATGATTATACTAGGGCCACATGAACCCATCTGCTTTCTTCAAAGGCAAGTGCCTTTGCCATCTTGAAGGTCTTTGTGTAAGGCCCCGTAAATTTTTTTCTAAAAATCGGGGTTCCATGATGTTGGGGTAGGCGTTAAGGTTAATAGTAGTAGAAATTCTTCGTGACGAGCAAGCTCGCTCCGGCTCAGAATTTTAGGATCAAGCAGTACGCTGGGGAGTTGAAGGGAAATATTTTTCATAGATAGGCATTTCTGCAGCCCATTATGCGGCCCCACAATCACTTTGCGGGCCGCGGAATAGCCGCAAAATGAAGTAGCTTTTTGGGAAAATTTTGAGGTCAATTGCGCGGCCACTTGTGCGACCAGTAACCATTTCGCGGGCCACACTTTGGTCCCATAATCATCCTCAGAGTTTTGCGAAGGTAGGTTCTGCCGGCGCATTATATGAATGAAAAACAGGTTCGCGGGTCGCATAATGACAGCAGAGTAAACTAGGCTAGCCATGTTCCGAGGGCCATCTTTCGTGGTCATTGACCGCACATACATTATGCGCTCAGGAATTCTGTTCCGAGGCTTCATTCGTATTTCGTTAATACATATTCCATAGACCATTTTTACCATATTTCTTATATTTTAGTGTTAGAAAGAGTTCTTAGAGTGGGGAAGTAACCTTTAACTTAATATACAACAATTCTTGCTCAATCCATGAAGATTATCAAGAAAAGTCCTCATATTAAAGGTAAGAATATATTCCCTAGCTTCTAATTTCGAAAATCTACTAAAAAGGGGATAAGTAGAAAGATAATTATTGGGTGTGGGGGTTGCTATCTTGCATACATGTATTCTTTAAGTATGTGGGGAGGTTGTGAGCTGAAAATGATAGAGAATGGGTTGGGAAATGAGACAATCTTTCATAAATGGGTCTTAAAACATTAATGCACACCTAGTGTTTGATACTGTGCTCAAATGAGCTAGAATCATGACCATCTTCCTAATTTTGGTCATACTTGTTATATTTCTAGAATAGATCGAAGTGCTAATGTTTTATAGATTAAAGGAATCTCAATTGAGTTATGTTGGCTAAACCCCTTATTCTTAGAATCAAATCCCTCAGTGTTCATGTAATTGGTGTAAGTCCCGAATTTATCATTATAGAATTGGCTATTTCAAACCTGTTTGTGTAGAAGGATACATGTTCAATATTTATTCTGAATGCTTTATCATATCATCTTTCCATTTGAGGATATGTTCAAAATGTGGAATATGTTTTAGGAAATTTTAAGACTTCATGTCAAGATCGAATAAAGGTTGTTATGCCAGTGAGGCTCGAATCTGTCACATTCTTGGGTCATGTTTTCTCCAGAGAAGGAATTAAGGTTGATCCTCAAAATATCGCAGCGTTGAAGAATTGGCCTCGACCTAGGACGCCAACCGAGATTCGTAGTTTATTTGGCTTAGCAGGGTATTATAGGAAGTTTTTGGAGGGGTTCTCTACTCTTGCCTCTCCGTTGACTAAATTTACTCTGAAAGCGGATAAGTTTCAATGGCCCGATGCTTTTGAAAGGAGCTTTCAGGAGCTGAAATCGAGATTGACTACGGCGCGGGTGTTGACCCTGCCAGAGAGTACATATGGGTTTGTCGTATATTGCGATGCTTCAAGAATCAGTCTTGGTTGCGTGTTGATTCAACACGACAAGGTTATAGCTTATGCTTCTAGGCAACTCAAGAATCATGAAAAGAACTATCCAACACACGAATTAGAGCTTGCGGTGGTGGTTTTTGCATTGAAGGTTTGGTGTCATTATTTGTATAAGGTCCATGTGGGTGTATTCAGGGACCATAAGAGTCTTCAATATAATTTCAAACAAAAGGAGCTGAATCTGAGGCAGAGAAGATGGCTTGATTTACTCAAGGAATACGACATCGATATTCTGTATCACCCGGGGGAAACCAATGTTATGGCGGATGCTCTTAACCAAAAAACTAGCTTGGGAGGTTCACCAGTTACCTAGCTTGCGAGTTCGTCTTCCAGATTCTAATGAAGGAGGGGTAATTGTGCAAAATAGGGCTGAATAAATACTTGTTGTGGAAGTCAAAGAGAAGCAATACGACGATCCATTGTTGGTATAACTGAATGAGGGGATTCATAAAAATAAAACTATGTCTTTTACTCTCGGCATGGATGATGGTACACTAAGGTACCAAGGGCGGCTATGTGTTCCAAATATAGATGGTCTACGAGAAAGAATCACAGTCGTGGCTCATGCTTCTAGGCATTCCGTGCACCCAGGTTCTAAAAGAAAAGAATGTGGCGGACTTCGTGGAAAGGTGTCCGAATTGTCAGCAGGTAAAGGCCGAACATCAACGGCCTGGTGGGTTGGCACAGAACATAGAAATTCCATTGTGGAAGTGGGAGATGATTAATATGGATTTTGTGGTAGGGTTACCGCGCACTCCGTGCAAGTTTGACTTAATTTGGGTGATCGTGGATCGACTCACGCAATCAGGACATTTCTTACCAATTAAATCTACTGACACAATGGAACATTATGCTTAGTTGTATATTAAGGAAATAGTCAGGCTGTATGGCACTCTAGTTTCTACCATTTTCGATCGAGGGTCTCAGTTCACAGCAAATATTTTGGAAGAAATTTCAGCAAGGTTTGGGTACTCAAGTGAATCTTAGTACAACATTCCATCCACAGATCGATGGGAAAGCAGAGAGGACTATTCAGACACTTGAGGACATGTTACGTGTTTGCTTATAACAACTTCCATGCTAGTATTCAGATGGCACTATTTGAGGCATTATATGGAAGGAGATGTAGATCTCCCATTGGGTTGTTCGAGATTAGGGAAGATGAGTTTATAGGGCTAGACCTCGTGCATCACGCTATGGAGAAGGTTAAGATCATAAAGGAGCGGTTGAAAACTGCTCAAAGTTGTCAAAAATCCTATTCGAATGTTCGTCGGAGAGATTTAGAGTTCAAAGAAGATGATGGGGCATTCTTGAAGGTTTCCCCCATGAAGGGTATAATGCGGTTTGGGAGAAAAGGTAAATTGAGTCCGAGGTATGTCGGGCCGTACAAAATCATTCAGAGTATTGCTCAGGTGGCATGCTAGCTTGAGCTACCACTCGAGATGTCATCAGTTCACCCGGTATTCCATGTGTCTATGTTGAAGAAGGTATTTGGTGATCCTTCAGCTATTGTGCCGGTTGAGACTGTTGAGGTGAATGAAGAACTATCATATGAAGAAATTCCAGTTGCCATTCTTGATAGGAAAGTCTGAAAGTTGAGGAATAAAGAAATTGCCTCCGTGAAGGTATTATGGCGGAACCAGCAGGTTGAAAAAGAAGTATCCTCACTTGTTTGTATAAGCTATGCAACCTTTTTATAAAACTGTCGCCTATGGATTTTTGTATCATTTGTTCAGTTAATGTAAAAGTGCTTCTTTTAGTATATTGTATGTGAGGCCACAATTGGTATTGTTATGAGTTATTTTACATCAGTAGACTGTTTATATGTTTTTAGGATGTGTTTTGGGGGCTCTCTTACAGGTGGACAGGCCCTATTACAAAGGAAACTCTAGCAAAATATATAGAAATTTAGGGGCTGCTGGTGTGTGGTATGAAAAGCGGAGTTGCATAAGATGCTTATAGTGGACCTTGATCCTCATTCGAGGAAGAATGTTCTTAAGTGGGGGGCCCCGTAAAAATTTCCCTATAAACCGGGGTTCTGTGATGCTGGGGTAGGCGTAGAGGTTAATAATAGTATAAATGCTTGATGCGGTTTGGACTTTTGGGATTGAACAATACGCTGGGGAGTTGAAGGAAAATATTTTGCGGCGATAGGCATTTCTGCAGCCCATTATGCAGCCACACAATCACTCTACAGGCCGCAGAAGGGCCGCATAGTGAAGTCGCTTTTTGGGCTAATTTTGAGGTCAATTTCGTGGCCAATTGTGTGACTCAAAAACCATTTCGCGGGCCATACTTTGGTTGCATAATCATCCTTAGAGTTTTGTGAAGGGAGGTTCTGCGACACGTTATGAAACCGCAGAACAGGTTTGTGGGCCGCATAACGACCGCAGAGTGAAGAAAGCCAACCCAGTTCCGAGAGACATCTTTCGCGGATGGCACAACCATTACGCGGTCGCATAGATCCTGTCTTAGAGGTTCATTTTTGGGGTTTTTAGACCCGAACCTATTTCATTAAAACATATGCCATAGACAATTTTAGAGTTTATTTATAATATTTTTGTATGAGAAAGAGTTCTTAGAGTTGGTAAGTAACCTTCAACTTAATATACACCAATTCTTGCCCAATCCTTTAAGATTATCAAGAAAATTCATCGTAATAAAGGTAAGAATATATGGCCTAGCTTTTAATTTCGAAAATCTACTAAAAAGGGGATAAGTAGAAAGATAATTATTAGGTGTGGGGGTTGCTACCTTTCATGCATGTATTATTTAAGTATGTAGGGAGGTTCTGAGCTAAATATGGTAGAGAATGGGTTGAGGAATTCTAGATTTTTCATAAAAGGGCCTTAAAAACATTAATGCACACCTAATGTTTGATAATGTGCTCAAATGAGCTAGAATCATGACCATCTTCCTAATTTTGGTCATACTTGTAATATTCTTAAAGTAGATCGAAGTGCTAAGAATTGCGGAACGTTTTAAAGATTAAATTAATCTCAATTGAGGTATGTTGGCTAAATCCCCTTCTTAGAATTGAATCCCCGGGTGTTCGTGTAATTGGTGCAAGTCCCGAATTCGTAATTATAGAATTGGCTATTCCAATGTGTTTGTGTTGAAGGATACGTGTTCAATATTTATTCTGAATGGTTTATCATGTCATCTTTCCATTTTAGGATGTGTTCAAAATGTGGATTATGTGCTAAGAAATGTTAAGACTTCATGTCAAGATCGAATAAAGTTTGTTACGCCAATTTGTATGAAAAGCCTCTATGTGCTTAGGATTCCCAAAATTTTCATATGTGTACTAATATCTTAAATGGAAGGCCTTATTGTTGTTGATGATGATAATGATATTCAATATAAAAGGGGGAAACTGTAATTAAAAAATATGGCCAAGTGCCAAGAATGACTTTATAATTGAGGCCACTCGTGCCAACATATTGAAAAGATTGGAAAGAAGTATGAAGTGAGATGATTGATTGAAAGGGTGATGTCTCGTGTGAGATATCCTTGTCGCTCGGGCCGTGATCGGATGCCGTGCTGCACACATGGTGATGATTGTGGTGGAAATGTTAATTGAAATTGTGGTTATGGCTGATGTCTCAAATGATATGACCTAGCCGATCGGGTCGTGATCGGACTCCGTGTAAGAACACATTTGTATTGTGATTTATGGTATTCTGGCAATAAAGATTCCCCAACGTAAGGGTGTTTTGCATCAGACTGCATGTCATACACCTCAACAAAATGGTGTAGTGGATAGAAAACACAAGCATTTACTAGAGACTGGTTTTTCAATACAAATTTTTAGTTAAATCTCGGGGTAATCGTGTGTTAACTTCTACATACTTGACAAACATATTTCCTTCTCTGTTACTTCATAACAAGTCACCATTTGAGCTTTTACATGGTAGTTCTCCACCTCTTAATCGTTTGAGGACTTTTGGTTGGCTGTGCTTTGTTGCTGTGCCTAAACCCAATACGGACAAGTTTAAGTCCAGAACTATACCTTGTCATGACCCAGAATCTCACCCTCGGGACGATGATGGAGCCTAACATTTCACTTCCTAGGAAAGCCAACGTTAGCTAGATTATTTAACCAATTAAAAATAAAACATTAATAAAAAAAAACTAAAACAGTGTGAAATGGAATATTAAAATATATATGATGATATATAAACATCTCCTAGAATCCGAAGTCATGAATACATGAGCATTTAGAGTACTACACAAATGGTATGAGGCAAATACAATTGTTTGATACTATAAAAATAATAGAATAGATAAAGAAGGGGACTTTAAGGTTGCGGACAATGTGCAACTATACCTCAAGTCTCTGAATGTAGTTGGATTCGAGCAGAGCACCACTAAACGTCGCTGGGACCAACACCAATATCTGCACAAGAAGTGCAAAAGTGTAGCGTGAGTATAACTGACTCAATGTACTACGTAAGTATCAAGCATATCCTCGACGAGATAGCCACGAGGTTATGAAAAGACACCTACTTGAAACATGTACAAATATATACATAGAGCAACAAAATAACAGGTAAAGCAATTAAAACATTAATTGGGCAGGGAAATACGGAAGGGGGAATATTAAAATATCAACAAGTACGAAATAACCAAATAACATCATCCGAATAAGCAACAACGTAACCAAATAAATCATCAATCTATGAATTTAATAAGGCAATGAAGCAAAAATGGAATGGCATCACCCTTCGTTCTTTTTCTCTCATCCTCACAACGTAATATCATAAATAAAATGGTACGACATCACCCTTCTTGATTTTACTCTCAACCTCCCATAATAAGATAAATTATTATAAGTAATCAAATGCACGGCATCACCCATCGTGCTTTAATACTAAAAAACTCTCAATAGATGATGAGGAATGCACATAAAGCACGACAACAGCCTTCATGATTTTCACTCTTCCTCACCAAGTAAAAATATAAATTCAAAATTAAAAATGCAAGGTGAGAAGCAATTTCACTTCAATTATAGTGCCATGATAACAAACTCAACTTCCAAAATTCCCAACATCTTTGTGACGACCCGATCGATCGTTTTGAGCATTTGCACTTTGCTCGGTAGCTTGCAGGCATGATTAGCTCCATATGATGTAATATGACTTATGTAAATCGTCGGTTTTGTTTTTCAGGTTATTAAGAATCGATTTGGAAGAAAGAATTTCATTGTTGAAGCTTTAAATGGAAAGAGTTGACCAAGTTTGACTTTTTGTGAATTTGAACTCGGAACGGAGTTTTGGTGGTTCCGATAGGTCCGGATAGTGATTTTGAACTCAAGCGTATGCCCGGATTTGCATTTGGATGTTTCTATAAATTATTGACACAAATTAGTGGAAATTGGAAATTTGAAGGTTTAGGAAGTTCATAAGTTTGACCGGAAGTTGACCTTGTATTGGATTTGGATTGTGATTCTGAAAATTGGAATAGTTTGGCTATGTTATTCGGGACTTGTGTGAAAAATTTGGGTTCATTCCGGGTTGATTTGATATGTTTCGGCACGTGTTTTGGAAAATTTAGAAGTTCAAAGTTCATAGATTTTGATTCGAGGTGTGATCCATTGTTCCAGTGTTGTTATGTGTGTTTTGAGGCCTCGAGTAGGTCCGTATTATGTTATGGGACTTGTTGGTATGTTTGGACGGGGTCCCGAGGGGCTCGAGCCTGTTTCGCATCATTTTCCTTCATGTTGTTATTGCTGGTTACTGCTGGTTCTGCTGTGACCGCACATGTAACTTGTTTGTGTAGGTGCAATGGCCGCATAAGCGACAAAGGATTCTGTAGAAGAGGAGATCTCTTCGCATATACGAAGGCGCAGATGCGGCGAGTTGAGCACATAAGCGATTGGCAGCAGAAGCACTGTTTGGACGCACACCTGCGTGTATGCATATGCAGACATTTACCGCAGGTGCGAAGGTAGGCCTTCAGTGCTTCTCCACAGGAGCATTATTTTGGTCGAAAAAGTGACACCGCAGAAGCGGCTAATGTATCGCAGATGAAAAAGTGCTTGGCAGAATGATAAATACAATGGTTCGCAATTTTGGCTTCATTTTAACATTTCCAAGCTCGGATTGAGGCGATTTTTGGAGCAATTTTCATTATAAGGATTGGGGTAAGTGTTATACACTTAGTTTTGATCTTATTCTATGAATCTATCTTCATTTTTTGGCTATTGGTTGATGAATTTTAAAGAGAAATTGGGGGTATTATCCTAATGTTTCATAATGTGAATTTTGAGATTTGAACATCGATTCGGAGTCGGATTTGAGTGAAACTAGTATGGTTGGACTCGTAATTGAATGTGTTATCGGATTTTTTAAGTTTTGTCGGGTTTCGAGGGGTGGGCCTGAGTGTGAATTTTTGCTGGTTTTTTGTTTTGATTAAGGATTCGATCTTTATCATTTGGAATTTTTTCCTTGGGCTTTATTTGAGGATTAAGGATTCGATGTTTATCAGTCATACGCATTCATATGCATATCATATCTCAGTCACTATTAATATTTATTGATACATCACATCATTACATTTTGGGCTGACATTTATTGACATTGAGAGCCCGAGAGACTAGATAGATTGATTACTGAGTAAGGCCGAGGGCCTGATTGTGAGGATAATTATGGGATCGGGCTACACGTTGCAACATGTTTCAATTATTTATGCCATTATTGGCTTGATATAGAGCTTGGGCTGAAGGAGCCCCTCCGGAATCTGTACATAGCCCTATTGACCGCAGGTACCTACTGAGTGCGAGCGCCGAGTGCCGAGTGATTTGGAGGACTAAGTGGTTGTGAGTACTAAGTGGCTGTGAGGACTGAGTGACTGAGAGGACTGGGTGAATTAGAGGACTGTGTGACTGGGAGGACTGAGTGAATTGATACTCTGAAATATGCGTATTGTTTTATCACTGATTTGCATCACATTTTATATGCACACTTGACATACAAACATAGAGATGTATCTTCCTCATGTTGTAGGATATCACGTCATTCATGACTTATTACACGTATTGACATATGAGCATAATGATATATGTTACACTGGCTACCTGGAAAGAAAAATGGAACATTCTATTTATTGTTGAAAGGACTTTTGGGAAAAATTATTGTTTTCAAATTTACTCATATTTTTGACGATTTTAGTAAAGGATTTGAGTTTTCACTAATATACTTGAAAAATGGATCAATTTTTCGGGAAACTATGAATAGTTTGAGAACTTCATCTCTGAATTACATCTTTTATTACTTGCTTTACATTGTTATGAGCTGTTGTTAGATATTGGTGTTGGACCTGGCTTTTGTTCTGGCTCGTCTACTTTCAACCTAAGGTTCGGTTTGTTACTAATTGAGTACATGGAACTAGTTGTTCTCATACTACACTTCTGCACCTTGCGTGCAGATGTTGGCTGTTGACGTTGTTGAGATTGACAAGCGCTGGATTTGAAGATGTACCTGTGTTCCGGTTGTAGTTGCCTCTTATTCATAGTAGCCTTAGAATATATGAATCTGTTTATGTACTTTTCGAACAAATAATGTATTTATTTCATACCAGCTTTGTAAATTATAATCTTAGAAGCTCATGATTTGTACTACCAGTCCTTGGGAGATGTATAAGATTCAGTTCACGTTTCTATTTAATTATTTTATTAATTTCACTAGAATTGGACAATTGTTAATTGGCTTACCTAGCGCTAGCGGGTTGGGTTAGGTGCCATCATGACTAGCTGGATTTTGGGTTGTGACAATCTCTAAAATAAACAATAAATACAAGATGAATAATTAAATAAGTATTAAGCTATCCTAAGCATGAAAACATGGTCAATGAAACAACCTAATACAAAGAAACAATCCCCATGCTTTAACCCAATAACAACGTGTATGTACTCGTCACCTCACATATTTGTCATCCCCACACATAATACACGTAGAAAATAGACCAAAAAGTTATAATTCCTCAAGTAAAGGTTAAACACGGCACTTACCTCGCTCCGCAACTAAATCAAGGCATAATCATGGCTTTTCCTCTAGAATTAGCCTCCAAACCAATCAAATCTAGCCAAATATAGTTCAAATAATTCAAAACAGGCTTTAGAAACTACCTATGAGTGAAAAATATTCAAACTTTAATGATTTTGGAAAAAGTCAATAAAAGTAAAACAAAAATCTAATTACTCATTTACCCTCGAACCTGGTTATGTGATTAGTTTCGAGATCCGGCCTCAATTTGAGGTCTAAATCTCAATTTTACAAAATCCCCAATATTTCCCTAAATTCCTAATTTCTACCATGAAAAATCCTAGATTGAACGTTTAAATCAATGGATGTTTATGGAAATGTAATGAAACAAGTTAAAATATATAAACAATGAAGTGGGGATGAAAATCCTCTACAAAATCGCCTCTAGGCAGAGCTCAAACTTGAAAATGGTGAAAAATGATGAAAATCCCAACTTTGGAATGTTTTAATACATGGGTGTTAGGTGTCCTTTGCATTGCGAAGCACCTGACACGATCGTGAAGCACAACAGCCAAACAGGCCTTCATGTTCGTAAGCTACCCTTCACGTTCACGAAGGCTTACTCCTCCTGCCTTCGCATTCGTGAGCCAAAGATCGTGTTTGTGAAGAAAAATAGATAGACCACCCCCCAAATCTCCACAAAACTTGGCGTTTGCGGACAGCAGGTCGTGTTCGCGAAGGGTAAACCCCCATCCACTTTGCATTCGCGACCAGCTCCTCGCGTTCGTGAAGAATAAATTCTGCCCCAAACCAACTTCCCCTTCGTGATTGCGATATTAGCTTTATGATCTCGAAGCACATAGCACCAGATATCAAATATAGCTTCAAACCAATAACTCTCAAGTCCAAACATGGTCTGCAATCTATCTGAAACTCACCCGAGCCCCTCGGAATCCAAACCAAATATGAACACAACTATAATAACATCATACAAACTCTATCGCACGATCAAATACAAAAATAAAACCTAGAAGTAAAAATCAGACGTCTAAATGCATGAAATTTCAAAGAAAACTCAAGAACTTCTACAATCACAACCGAGCATATGAATTCTATCAAACCAACTCCGATTTGCACCAAAATTTGCGGAGAAGTTTCAAATAGAAAAACAGACCTATACGAAGTCCCAGAACCAAATTCGGAACCCGATAAATATAAAGTCAACCTACGGTCAAGCCTAGGAAATTTTCAAACCTTCAAATTACTAGCTTTTGGCAAAACAAGTCAAATCAACTTAGGGACCTCTGAATTGAATTCCGGGCATATGCCCAAGTCTAAAATTACAATACAGACCCAGCGGGATCGTCAAAACACCGATCCGGGGTCGTTTGCACAAAATGTTTACCATGGTCAACAAAAATTATTTTTTAAAGCCAAAAATCATATTCTCTTCAAATTTTACAAAAAATTCTGGAAAAACACTCGTAATATGCACGCATATAAAAAAACATCAAATGGAGATAATAGAGGTCTCAAAATCACAAAAATAACATCTAGTACTCAAAATGACCTACCGGGTCATCATTATACCTTTGTTTTTTATTGGCTATAGTTCTTGAAATAATGCTTATAAACTGCTGAGGTCATGACCCGGAATTCCAACCTTAGGATCGTGAAGGTGCCTAATATCCACTTGCTCGGCAAGCTAACGTGAATAGATAATTAACCATTTTAACAGTTGGAAATAAAATAATAACATTCAATGAGAAATAATTTCCAGATCTAATACAGTGCGAATATAAACCACATATTACTAACTACTCCCAAAAATCCGTAGCCATGAATACACGGGCAACTAGAAGTCTACAAACGTAGTCTGAAATAAATAAAACTATTTGAAAGAGATAAATAGTAAAAGTAGGAAATGGAAGGGGACTTCAAGGTCTTCGAATGCCAGCAGATCTACCTCGTGTCTTCGAATGCCAGCAGATCTACCTCGGGTCTTTGAATGCCAGCAAATCTACCTCCGGTCTCCGTATTAAAGCGATCCGAGCCGACGCACCTCTAAACATTGTTTGGACCGATACCAGTATTCGTACAAGAAATGCAGAACTGTAGTATGATTACAACCAACCCAATGTACTCCGTAAATGTCGATCCTAACCTCGATGAGGTAGTGACGAAGTTATGACAAGACACCTACGTAGAAACCCTTCGAGCTTTTACTCTCATCGTCACCATGTAATAATATGAATATAATGGCACGGCATCGCACTCCGTGCTTTTAGTCTCGTGCTCACCATGTAATATCATGAATATAATGGAACGACATCACCCTTCGTGCTTTTAATCATAAACTTCACAATATATGATAATGAATGTAAATGAGTCACGGCAACACCCTTCGTGTTTTTATCTCTTCCTTACCGGGAAACATTATAAATCCGAATAATAATACAAGGTGGGGAGTAATTTCTCTTCAAATATGATGCGATGATATCAAACTTAAACTTAAACTTCCAATATATTTATATCTTTAAAATAAACATTGAATACAAAATGAATAATTAAAGAAGTAATAATCTAGACAAAGTATGGATACATAATTAACGAAACAATATAACATAAATAAATAGTTTCCACCGCATGCTCTAACCCAATGACAACAAATAACTCATCACCTCACATATACGTTGTCCCCACACATAAAACACGTAGCAAATTGACCAACAAGTTCTAATCCCTCAATTCAAGGTTAACCACGACACTTACCTCACTCTACAATCAAATCAATGCTCAACCACGACTTTTACTCTAGAATTAGCCTCAAAACCAATCAAATTTAACCAAATATAGTTCAAATAACTCTAAATAAGCTTTAGAATCTAACCACGAGTGAAAAAGATTCAATCTTTGATATTTTTTGAAAATGTCAACCCCGGGCCCGATTGGTCAAAACCCAATATTAGGACCAAAACTTAATTACTTATTCACCCCCGAGCCAGGTTATGTGATTAGTTTTAAAATCTGACCTCAACTTCAAGTCTAAATCCTAATTTCTCCAAATCCCCAATTCCTACCGAAATCCCTAATTCTACCACAACAAAAAAAGAATAGATTAAAGGTTAAAATCAATGGGGATTAACAGAAAAGTAAGTAAACATGTTAAAATCTACTAACCTATGAAGTTAGGATAAAAAAACTCTTCAAAATCGCCTCGAGGCCGAGCTCAAACTTGAAAATGGTGAGTAATGGGACAAATCCCTATTTTGGACTGTTTAAAAGACTAGGCGTCAGGTTTTCATCATGTTCACGAGACACCTAAAGTGATCACAAAGCATTGATGCCTAAATGGCCTTCCCGTCCGCGATGGCCTCACTCACCTGGTCTTCACATTCGCACGCCTTGGCTCGTATTCGCGTAGAATCTCCCTTAACCCACCATGTTCGAGTGCGAATGGTCGCGTTCGCGAAGTATAATCCCTCTTCTGCTTCACATTTGCGTCTGTCTCTGCGTTTGCGTAGAAGAACATCCTCCCTTATCCCAGTTTCCTCTTTGCGATCGCGAAGCACAATGCCTCAAACACCAGATACAGCCGAAACAAGCTATCTCCTAATTCAAAAAATGACTCGTAGCCTATCCGAAATTCACATGAGCCCTTCGGGATCCAAACCAAATACCCAAGTGTATTAACATCATACAAACTCGTTTGGGCGATCAAAACACCAAAAAAAAACCTATAACTATGAATTGGACATCAAAATGCATGAAATGTTCAAAGAAAGTAAAGAACTTTCAAATTCACAACCGAGCGTCCGAATCCTATCAAATCAACTCTGTTTCGCACAAAATTTTGCAGACAAGTATTAAATAGTAAAATGAACCTATACCAAGTCCCAGAACCATAATCCGAACCCGGCAGACAAAAGGTCAACCTATGGTCAAATTTTGAAAATCTTTAATTTGTTAAATTACTAGTTTTAAATAAATCACGTCAAATCAAGTTAGGGACTTTTGAATTCAATTCCTGGCTTATTCCCGATACCAACATCATGATACGGACCCAGCGGGATCATCAAACTGCCGATTTGGGGTCGTTTACACAAAATATTGACTTTAGTCAACTCGAATAATTTTTTAAAGCTAAAATTCATGTTTTCTTAATTTTCTCATATACAATCTTTCCAAAAAAAGATACAGACTACGCATGCAAATCGATAAATACTAAATGAATCTAATCGTGGTCTCAGGACATGAAAATAAGGGTTAGAACTCAAAATGACCTATTGGGTCATCACATTCTCCACCTCTAAATCAAACGTTCGTCCTCGAACGAACATAGAAAGATACTTAGACTGGTGAAACGGTATGAGTATCTACTCGGTATATCATACACAGACTCCCATGTATCTACCTCGATCGTCTAACCTCTCCATTGTATTGTAACAGAAGGATAACTCTTAGACCTCAACTTCCGGACTTGTCGTGCTAGAATGGCCACTGTTTTCTCCTCGTAAGTCAAATCCTTGTCCAATTGGACTGAGCTGAAATCTAATACATGAGATGAATCACCGTAATACTTCCGGAGCATAGAAACATGGAACACCGGGTGAATAACTAATAAGCTAGGTGGAAATGCAAGCTTATAAGCCACCTCACCAACTCTCTCAAGGATCTCAAAGGGTCCGATATACCTAGGGCTCAACTTGTCCTTCTTCCTGAAACTCATCACACCCTTCGTGGGTGAAACCGGGAGAAAACCCCTCTCTTTAACCATGAATGTAACATCAGGAACTCTACGATCGACATAGCTCGTATTCATTGAATGTGTTACACAAGGTCGATCCTGAATCATTTTGACCTTTCCAAGGCATCCTGAACCAAATCGTAACCAACAACCGATCCTCTCCTACCTAAAAACCAACCAACTGGAGAACGACACTGCCTCCCCTATAAGGCCTTAGAAACAAAATGGTAATTTCATAGTCTTTCAACAAATCTAACCACCTCCGCTACCTTAAATTGAGATCCTTTTTCTTAAACAAATATTATAGACTCCGTTGGTCTGTGAATACCTCTCATGACACACCATATAGGTAATGCCTCTAAATCTTCAATGCATGAACAATCGTTGCGAGCTCTAAGTTATGAACATGGTAATTTTTCTCATGAACATTCAACTGCAGAGACGCGTATGCAATCACCCTGGCATCATGTATCAATGTTTCACCAAGCCCAGTATGAATGCATCACAATACACAGTGTAGGATCCTGAACGAATGGGCAACACCAACACTCGGGTTGTAGAAAGTAGTCTTGATCTTCTAATAGCTTAACTTACACTCCTCGAACCACCTGAATGGGGCATCCTTCTAGGTCAATCTAGTCAATAAGGCTGGGATGGATAAAAACCCCTCCACGAACCGATGATAACAACCTGCCAAACACAGGAAGCTCCAACTCTCCGTAGCTGAAGTAAGTCTAGGCCAGTTCTCAACTGCCTCAATCTTCTTAGGATTGACCTTAATGCCCTCGGCAGATACAACATGCCCTAAATAGGAAATCGACTCCAACCAAAACTTACACTTTAACAACTTGGGATATAACTGACTATCTCTCAAGGTCGGAAGTACAACCGAAGATGTTGCTCCTGCTCCTCCCGACTACGGGAGTAGATCAAAATATCATCAATGAAGACGATCACAAAAGAAAGCAAATAAGGCTTAAATACCTGGTTTATCAACTCTATAAATGATACTGAGGCATTTATCAAACCAAAGGACATCACTAGGAACACATAATGTCCATACCGAGTCTGAAAAGTTGTCTTAGGGACATCTGATGCCCTAATATTCAATTGATGGTAGTCAAATCTTAAATCAATCTTCCAAAAAACTTAGGCACCCTGAAGCTGATCAAATAAGTCATCAATCATCGGCAACAGATACTTGATTTTTAGTGACTTTGTTCAACTGCCGATAATTTATACATATCCTCATCGAACCTTCTTCTTCACGAACAACACTGGTGCGCCCTAGGGTAAGACACTAGGTATAATCAATCCCTTGACAAGTAAATTCGGCAACTTCTCTTTCAGTTCCTTCAACTAAGGCGAGGCCATATAGTATGGTTGAATAGAAATGGGCCAAGTGCCTGGAGAAAAGTCAATACATAAGTCGATATCTCTTCCGAGTGGCATCCCCAACAGATCTGCAAAAAACACCTCTGGAAACTCACACAAAACTAGTACTGGGTCCATGGAAGGAACATCCGTAGTAGAATCACGAATATCAGCCAAATATGCTTGACATCCCTTCTCGGCCATATGTCCAGCCTTCACATAAGAAATAAACCTGCTGGTGGACTGGCTAGGAGTCCTCTTCCACTCAAATGGGGGCAACCCACGCATGGCTAAGGTCACCATCTTAGTGTGATAGTCTAATATAGCATGATAAGGTTACATCCTATCCATGTCCGAAATAACATCAAATTCCACCGCATCAAGAAGTAGGAGATCTGGACTAGTCTCAAGACTCACGATAAAAATCACACACGAGTGATAAACACGATATACAAAAATGGAATCTCCCACAGCCGTGGACACATGCACAAGAACACTCAAAAATCACTAGGCACAACCAGATAAGATGCAAAATAAGATGACACGTAGGAATAAGTAGAGCCCGGATCAAATATTACTGAAGCATCTCTATGGTAAACTGGAACATTGCATGTGATGACAGCGTAAGATGAATCGGCCTCATGTCTAGCTCAAAATGCATACAAACGGGGCTAGGTCATACCAATCTAACCTCCACAGCTTAGACGGCCTCTAGTCGGCTGGCTTCCATCTCTAACAGTTTGACCTCCACCTCTAATGTCCTAACCTTCACCTCTCACAGGATAACCTCTGCCTCTAGCTAGTTGAGAGGGCGGTGCAGAAATCGGTGCCGGAACTATAGCACGTGAACCCTATTGTGGAATGCCGCCTTGTGACCTGGGGCAAAATCTAGCAGGTTTCTTCATATCTCCACAAGTATAACAAACCTTCGGCTACTGTGACTGCTGACCTTGGAACTGGCCTTATAGACCTAAATAACCACCTGATAGCTTTCGATCGGAGCCGCACTAATAAGAGGTGATGGTGCACTGTAGGTTAGCTGCTCAGGATGAGGCACATAAGAACCACGACTACCCGGAGCACTGTGGGATACCTGAAGCTCTGACTGAAACGACCTGGGAGGATGGACTCTACCAAAAGTATCCCTGCCTCCATATGAGGCACCACTGAAATAGAAAGTAACCCTGCCTCAAGTAGCTGAAGATGGTCTGGGCCAACTCTGAAGTGCTTCAATCTTCTTCTGATCTACCTTAATCCCCTCACTCGACACCACATGGCCCAAAAATGCCACTGAATCAAGCCAGAATTCGCACTTTGAGAACTTTGCATATAACTTTTTCTCTATCAAGGTCTAGAGCAAGATCCTCAAATGTTGCTCATGATCCTCTTGACTACGGGAGTACACAAAGATGTCGTCAATAAACACAATGACGAATGAGTCCATATATGGCTGGAATACACTGTTCATCGGGTTCATGAATGCCACTCGGCTGTTAGTCAGCATAAATGATATCATGAGGAACTCATAGTGAGCATACCGAGTCTTCCGCTGTTGATACCCTGACCTCAAATAGATCTTTGAATACACTCTAGCACCTTGTAGTTGGTCAAATAAGTCATCAATTCGAGGTAATGGGTACAAGTTCTTCACTATAACATTGTTTAGTTGCCGATAATTAGTACACATGTGCATAGAACCATTCTTCCTATTAACAAACAGAACCGAGGCACCATACAGCGAAACATTCAACTAGATAAAACCCTTATCAAGCAAATCCTGAAGTTGTTCCTTTAACCCCTTCAACTCTGCTGGTGCCATACAATATGGTGGAATAGAAATGGGATCAGTGTCCATCGACAAGTCAATACCAAAATTGATATCTGTATCGGGCAGCATGCCTAGAAGATCTACTGGAAATATATATGGGAATCCTCACACTATCGGAACTGACTTAACTGTAAGAGTATCAACACTGACATTTCTCACAAAGGCTAGATATGCATTACACCCCTTCTCAACCATCCGTTGAGCCTTTAGAAAGGATATAACCTTTCTAGGGATATAATCCAATGTAACCATCCACTCTAAGTGTGATAAGCCTGGCATATCTAGTGTCAAAGTGTTGGCGTGACAATCCAAAATAGCATGATAGGGTGAAAACCAGTCCATGCCTAAGATCACATCAAACTTTACCATATTGATTAGCAATAGATCAACTCTGGTATCAAAACCACCATTGATCTAAACATGATCGACACACGCGGTCCACACCAATAGAATCTCCCACAAGCGTGGACACATAAAAAGGAGAACTCAAAAAATTACGAGATATATCCAAATATGGAGAAAAGTAAGATGACACATATGAATAAGTATATCCTTAATCAAATAAGACTGATGCATCCATATGAAAACCCGAACCATACCTATGATGATGGCATCTAATGAGACTACCTCTGCCTACCCGGAAAAGCATAGAATCTGCATCCTCTTCTAGGGCGTCCTCTACCCGCCTGACCTCCACCCTGAGTTGGCGCTGCTGGTGGAGCAGCAATTAGAGTAGAAACCATGACCTGTAAAGTCTATGTACAAAGTGGAATCTAGGGAGCCTGAATAGTTTGTGGAGGTGCACTTGATAGTGGCTGAGAAAAATAGGCAACCTGAGACCTTGGAATAGCCAGAGCACCACTAGAAGTTGGAAATATTGAATGAATTGGACATTTCACATGGCCCCTACAGTGACGGGTTGCAGCTAGGGCGCGAGCACCACTATATCCGCCGGAATCTCAAGGCTCTCTCGCGGCCCTGCAAACACTCTAACCTCCGTGCAATCTCTACCACATGCTTAATCTAATATCATAGTTGAGTCCCTCGATGAATCGACGCCAACTTGTCACGATCTTAGTTTCCCACCTTGAATGTCGTGATGACACCTAGTCTCTAAGAGAAGGTAAGCCTAATGTTTAATGATAGCATAATAGAAATAACCAAATTGAGATACTAAACTAAAATTGAGAAGCTCATATAAACTCCCAAAATAGAACGTCAATAACATAATTTCCAAAACTAGTGAAATAGAGTCATAAGCTCTACGGAATATTCTAAAACCTCTACTGCAACATTGTTTGGTAAAGGAAATAACAGTAATGAGAAGATAATGGAAGGTGACTCCGAGGTCTACGGACGTGGAGAAGGTATACTTTTAAGTCTCTGTAAAGCAGCTAATCAATCAGTCACTAGCGTCTGGCATGAGCAGATATACCTGGATCTGCACAAAAATATGCAGAAGCATAGTATGAGTATACCACAACGGTACTTAGTAAGTATCAAGTATAACCTCGGTAGACTAGTGACGAGGCAAGGTTAAGACCACAGCTAGGATAAAAGAAATTGGACACGATATGGTACAGTCAAATAATGTAGAACAAAGAAATAAATGACAATCGAGCAGCTCAATAATGAAAGCTAGCAATGGAATCTAATGTAATAAAGGTAACAAGGAATGAACACATGTTAAGAACATCAAGGAACCAATGCGGACAAATACAGGTAAAAACAATACGGAAAGGACAAAACTGTTCAACCTACAAGCCTTTTCTAACATAGGGTGTGCCAAAAGAATCACAGTTGATGTACCGCCTTGTTTCCACATGTCACAATTTGAATCAATATCTTTCTTATAACACCGCGTGAGCCTAACATTTAGTTTTAAAAAGTATTTTTCCCGAAATATCTACACG
>ML322269.1:0-10518 GCA_005239505.1 Nicotiana paniculata | reverse complement strand
TATATAAATTACAATACATGTACAAAAACTTGAAAAAAAAATTAAAAAAACTGAAACCCGGCCCGGCCGTACCCCTACCCGCACGGGTTCGTTTTTACCCGGATAAGCCCCAACCCGTTAATAATTAACCGGTAAAAACCCGTAACCGCAACCCGTTCGGTTAAAAAAAAAATATAACCGACCCGGACCGACCCACCCGTTAGACACCCTTACTCCAGCATAATATATTGGAATCCCAGTATAATATACTGAAGTTCCCCATAAGTATACTGGAACTCCATTATATTATACTGGAGTTCCAGTATGCTTATGCTGGAACTCCAGTATAATTGTTCGAGTATAATATACCGGTCCAACATAATATGCTGGAAGTTCAGACACATATGCTCCAATCTACAATATATTATGCTGAAACTTTTCGCGTGTTCATACACAGGTGCACCGATCTCTAGTATATTATGCTGGAACTTTTCGTGTTGCAGCAAAATAATAGCTATTTTTCAATGACTTTGTAAATACTGGCTATTTTTCAATGACCAGTCCAAAAACTAATTAGTCTGTGCTATTAACACAAATAATCATGTACTAATACACATGAGAAAGTGGATATAGTCAAAAATTCGTATTGCATAATCACGAAACGCCATAAAATAATCGAAAGTCATGGTGAAGTGATGAATCTTGGTCACTAGGCCGTTTCTTATGGACCTAAAAATTTCAAGTCAATTGGAATTCGTCAACTTTTTTTTTATAAAATTAGCATGACCGCGGATGGTATAAAATAAACCCAAATATGACGAAGTAATGAGTATTGGTCACTAACTATATCCTATGGACTTATGAAATTTCAGGGCAATCGGAGCCCGTCAAATTTTTATACGAAATTAGCATGTACACACCAAAAAAGTGGATATAGTCACATATATATGTTGCATGACTTTAAAATACCAAAAAACAAAAGAAAAATTACCCAAAAGTTATGGCAAAAATTGGTCAGTAGACCATTCTCTACGGGTCTATGAAATCTCAGGCCACTCGAAGCCAATAAATAAAAAATTCTACAAAATTAGTATGTAACAAATCGACACTGAAATATAGTTATAATCATAAACCTGTGTTACATGACCCTGAAATGCCAAAAAATAAAACCGAAAAGTCATAGTGAAGCAACAAGTATTGGTCGTTAGGTTATTTTTCATGGACAATGTCAAGCCAATTGGAGTTTATAAATTTTATTTTACAAAATAATCATGTACTAATATATATGAAAAAATGGATATAATCATAAATTCGTAATGCGTGGCCACAAAACTCTATAAAATGAACCTGAAAGTCATGGTGAAACAATGAATATTGGTCACTAGGCCGTCTCATATGTTTCCAGAAAGTTTCAGGCCAATCAGAGTCCCACAAAAGCATTCTACAAAATAAGCATGTACTAATACATACCAAAAAATGGATATAACCAAAAATTCATAATGCATCACCCTTAAATAAACCCGAAAGTCATGGAGAAGCCATGAGTATAGCTCACTGGTCCATTCCAATGAATCTACAAAATTTCAGGCCAAATGGAGTTCGTCATTTTTTAAAACAAAATTAGCATGTACTAACAAAAACAACAACAACAAACCCAGTCTAGTCCCAACATGTGGGGTCTGAGAGGGTAGTCTATACGCAAACCTTACCCCTACCTAGTGCAGGTAAAGAGGCTATTTCCAATAGACCCTCGGCTAAAAATCAAAAAATTTTAAAAATAAAATTAAAAAAAACAAAAAAAAAACAATAAAAATAAAAACAAAAAACAAAAAATAAAAATAAAAATAAAAATAAAAATAAAAATAAAAATAAAAATAAGAATCACATACCGTAATACAGGATAAATAGTACCCAATAATAGCAACATGAAATACAATACCTGAGGCGAACATAACTACATACTGTAATAAAATCTAAGAATATCAAGGGAAATGCATGCTACTAAACCTATCGGTGAACACTATAAACTATCTACTAACCTTCTACCTTAATCCTCGACCTCCACACCCTCCTATCAAGTGTGATGTCCTCAGTGAGCTGAAGCAGCGCCATGCCCTGCCTAATCACCTCTCCCCAATACTTCTTAGGCCTCCCTCGACCTCTTCTCAAACTCTCCATGGCCAACGTCTCACACCTCCTAACAGGAGCATCAATGCTTCTTCTCTTAACATGTCCGAACCTCGCAGCCTCGACTCACGCATCTTGTCCCCCATGGAGGCTACTCCCACTCTGTCCCAGATAACTTCATTCTTAATCCTATCTTTCCTGGTGCACCCACACATCCATATCAACATCCTCATCTCTGCTACTCTCATCTTCTGCACGTGGGAGTTCTTGACTGGCCAACACTCAGCCCCATACAGCATAGCCGGTCGAACCACCACCCGATAAAACTTACCCTTAAGTCTTAGCGGCACATTCCTATCACACAAAACACCGGAAGCGAGCCTCCATTTCATCCATCCCGCTCCGATTCGATGCGTGACATCTTCGTCAATCTCCCCATTACCCTGGATAATAGACCCGAGATACTTAAAACTCACTCTCTTGGGGATAACTTGAGCATCAAGCTTAACCTCTACATCTGCATCATGGGTCCCGTCACTGAACTTACACTCCAAGTATTCTTTCTTGGTTCTACTCAGTTTGAAACCTTTAGACTCCAAGGTCTGTCTCCAAACCTCCAACCTCGCGTTAACTTTGCTACGCGTCTCGTCAATCAACACGATATCATCGGCAAATAGCATGCACCAAGGCACCTCCCTTGGATGTGACGCGATAGTACATCCATCGCCAAGGAAAACAAAAATGGGCTAAGAGCCGATCCCTGGTGCAACCCCATCACCACTGGGAAATGGTCCGAGTCACCACCCACAGTCCTCACCCGAGTCTTAGCCTCATCATACATATCCTTAATCGCCCTAATGTACGCTACCGGAACGCCGCTAACCTCCAAACACCTCCACAGGACCTCCCTCGAAACTTTATCGTATGCCTTCTCAAGGTCAATAAACACCATATGCAAATCCTTCTTCCTTTCCCTGTAATGCTCCACTAATCTCTTTACCAGATGAATCGCTTTCGTAGTCGAATGCCCATGCACAAACTGATTATCAGAAATAGACACGCACCTCCTCACCCTGGCCTCCACCACTCTCTCCCAAACCTTCATAGTGTGACTCAATAACTTGATACCTCTATAATTGTTGCAATTTTGGATATCACCCTTGTTCTTGTAAAGCGAAACCATCGTACTCCACCTCTATTTTTCGGGCATCTTCTTCGCCTTAAAAATAACATTAAACAGCCTAGCGAGCCACTCCAAACCTACCCGCCTTGCGCTCTTCTAGAATTCCACCGGGATTTCTTCTGGCCCAGTTGCTCTACCCCTGCACATCTGACGCATCACTCCTGCCACTTCCTCTACCGTAATCCGCCTACAATACCCAAAATCTCGCCGACTCTCGGAGTGCTCCAACTCACCCAACACAATGCGTCTATCCCCTTCCTCATTCAACAGTTTATGGAAGTATGTCTGCCATCTTCTCCTAATGAGTGCCTCGTCCATCAGCACTTTACCATCCTCGTCCTTGATGCATTTGACTTGGTCTAAATCCCCGAATTTCCTCTCCCTCACCTTGGCCAACCGGTACAACCTCTTGTCCCCACCTTTTCCCTGGAGTTCCTCGTACAAACGAGCAAATGCTACGTTCTTAGCCGTCGTGATTGCTAACTTTGCCTCTTTCTTTGCCTTTATGTAACACTCCCGATAGGTCCTTTTTTCCTTCTCGTTTGTACTCTCTACTAGCTTCACATAAGCAGCTTTCTTAGCTTCCACTTTACCTTGAACCTCTCCATTCCACCACCTGTCCCCTTTATGACCCCCAGGGGAACCCTTTGTAACCCCTAAGACCTCTCTTGCAGCTACCCTAATGCAATTCGCAGTCACGGACCACATACTAGACGCGTCCCCCATACTCATCCAGGCCCTCATAGCCAACAACTTCTCCCCTAACTCCTGAGCTTTGTCCCTGGTCAAGTTACTCCACTTGATCTTAGGTTGGCTACACCCCGCCCTTTTCCTCCTACTCCTCTTGATCTCCAGGTCCATAACTAAGAGCCTATGCAGAGTCGTGAGGTGCTCACTCGGGATGACCTTGCAGTCAATGCACAAACCTTTATCACATTTTCTGCAGAGAAGGTAATCAATCTGAGTCTTGCCCATTGAATTTCGGAAAGTGACCAGGTGCTCTTCCCTCTTCTGGAAACTCGAGTTAGCTATAACCAAATCAAAAGCTCTAGCAAACTCTAATAGTGAATTACCTCCCTCATTCCTATCCCCAAAACCGTACCCGCCATGCACATAATCATAACCCCTAGGGCTAGACCCAATATGGCCATTGAAATCTCCGCCAATGAACAACTTCTCTGTCTGCGGGATACTACGCACCATCTCATCCAAATCGTCCCAAAATTGCTCTTGACTTCCTGGTCCAAACCTACTTGAGGAGCGTATGCACTAATCACGTTAACAGTAAACCCACCAAATAACAACTTAATACTCATCAACCTATCATTTACCCTCCTAACCTCAACCACGAGCTCCATGAGGTTTTTGTCTACTAAAATACCTACCCCATTCTTGCCCCCAGCACTCCCCGAGTACCATAGTTTAACCCCTCTACATCTCGTGCTCTAGTACCCTTCCATCTAGTCTCCTGAACACACGCTATGTTGATCTTCCTCTTCCGGAGAATCTTAGCTAACTCTATAGACTTCCCCGACAACGTCCCAATGTTCCAAGACCCAATGTGTATTAGCTTGTACTAATACACATAAAAATAATCACAAATTTATATTGCATGGTTCCTAAACACCAAATAATGAACCCAAAATTCATGGCAAGCCAATGAGTATTATTCATTAGGATGTTTCCAATGGACCTACGAAATTTCAGGCCAATTAGCGTCCCCCAAAAATATTTCACAAAATCAGCATGCACTAATACACATGAAATAATGAATATAAAAATTTTGTGTTACATGACCACGAAACTCCCCAAAATGAATCCAAAAATTATGCAATTGTCACGACCCCAGTTCGCCCTCCGTGAATATGTCGTGATGGAACCTAGTCCCTATAACTAGGTAAGCCTAACAATGCGGAAAAGACAACATAAATTGCGGAATAATTAAGTAAAAACTGAACAAATCTAAAAGAAAGACAGTATATAAATGCCGCTCGGCATATAAAACTAGAAAATAATGCGAAAGTATACAATATCACCCCAAAACCCGGGAACTCACGGGAAACACAGGCTAACAGAAATGTAATGCACGGCTCTAACTCCAGAAATGTCTAAACAATTGTAAGGAAGGAAAAACTTTCCACTAAAGCTGGAATAAGATAGAGACTCCTGGTCTGCGGACGCGGGAGATGTACCTCGAAGTCTCTGCTAGGTCTCTCAACCTCGGGAATAGTGCGCTTGGGTGGAGGTACCTGGATCTGCACATGAAAAACATGTGCGGAAGGGGCATGAGTACACCACAACAGTACTCAGTAAGGTCCAAGCCTAACCTCGGTCGGGTAGTGACGAGGAAGGTCAGGGCCCTTCTGAGGTTAAACAATATAATAGGAATTTACAGTATGAAAACATGCAGTAATAATGAGTACAACAGTGAAATACGACATGTTAAACAAGGCAATAACCCGGAAACACAAAGAGCAGAGTAAACACGGAATATGTACAACTCAATAATAATGGTAACAATGAGGATCTCCCAGGATACCGTCCTGTAGTCATTTTCTCAACTGTCCAGTGGATCTCTCGGGATACCGTCCCGTAGTCCATCATATGTGTATATCCGAAGGATCTCCCGGGATACCGTCCCATAGTCCATCATATGTGTATATCCGAAGGATCTCCCGAGATACCGTCCCATAGTCCATCATATGTGCAGGGGGATCTATCGGGAATCGAACCCGCAGTCCCAAAGTAAATATGCAGGGGGATCTATCGGTAATCTAACCCGCAGTCCCAAAGTAAATGTGCAGGGGAATCTATCGGGAATCTAACCCGCAGTCCCAAAGTAAACAAACAAGGGGGGGGGAGCTACCGGAATCCCACATCCGTAGTCCCAATGTAAATACGCAGCCACAACAAGAAGATATTCAGAAATAGAGTGCAAAAATACAAGANCACTTACCTCGAACCGGCTCAAAATCAACTCGAAACCACACTTTTGCCACGAGTATCCGACTCCAAGTAGCCCAAATCTATTCAAAACAATTACATATCGTAAATAACATCTCAATCAACTGATTCTACTATTTAATTCAAAGCTAAGGCGCGAAATTAGGTAAAATGACCAGAACGCCCCTCGGGCCCACGTCTCGGAATCGGGTAAAAGTTATATTTTTCGGACACCCATTCACTCACGAACTCACTTGACCAGAAACATCAAAATCCGATCCCAAAAACCCCTTAAATTCTCAGAATTTCGTTTTGGGGAAGTTCATCAAGTTCCCATGGTTTCCCCTTCCCCCCCCCTCCCGCCCCCATTTTTGATAACTAAACTAAAGAAAACAACGGGGATTAATGGTCTAACAATGAATTAGGATTAGAAAACGTTACCTATGATCCTTCTCTTCAAAAACCCACTGAAAATCGCCAATTCCCGAGCTCTCAAATGATTTTTAGACTTATGAAATAAACCCTCAGATTTTTGGAATAAACACACAAGGGTCTCGCACCTGCGGTCGCTATCATCGCACCTGCGGTACCGCACCTGCGAAAAAAGCATCACAGGTGCGGAATTCACTTAAGTCCACTGGGGCCGCACCTGCGGTCGTTTGGTCGCGCTTGCGGTTCCGCACTTGCGGAACTCAGGTCGAACCTGCGACCACTGACCAAATCCCTCTCCATCGCGCCTGCGATCAGCCCTACCGCGCCTAGGTGTCCGCACCTGCGGGAAAACCTTTGCAGGTGCAAAAACACCATAAGAGGTCTGGTTCAGCCATTTGATAAGTCCCAAATTCTCCCATTAAGCATCCGAAATAACCCCGAGGTCCCCGGGACCTCAACCAAAATCACTAACCGACCCTAATACCTTATTCAAACTAGGTAGAGCCTTAAAAACACGTCTCATAACATCAAAATTATCGATTATGTATAGGTTCAAGCCTAGGAACTTAGGAAAGTTATAGAATTCACATCCGACGCCGAAACACGTCTAAACTCATCCGAATGACCTCAAATTTTGCACACATATCCCAATTGACATGACGGAACTAATACAACTTCCAGAATTCCATTTCGACCCTCAGATCAAAAACTCACTAACGAACTGGAAACTTAAAAAATTCAAGCTTCGGCATTTCAGTCCTAAATGAGCTACGGACTTCCAAAATGCATTCCGAACAGGCTCCCAACCCCGAAATCACCTAATGGAGCTAATGGAAACATCGAATTTCCATTCCGAGGTCGTATTCACACTTTTCCGACTACGAGTAACTTTCCAACACCTAAGCTCTCATTTAGGGACTAAGTGTCCCAAAACTCTCCGAAACTCAAAACTGAATGTCCCGGCAATTCAATTTAGCAGAAATAGACTTGGGGAAAACAGTTAATAGGGGATCGGGGTGTAAATTCTTATAACGATCAACCGGGTCGTTACATCCTCCCCCTCTTAAGAAAATCGTTCGTCCTCGAACGAGCATAGAAACATACCTGAAGCTGGGAAAAGATGAGGGTACTGACTCCGCATATCCTGCTCAGTCTCCCAAGTCGCCTCCTCGACTGGCTGACCCTTCCACTGAATCTTTACTGACGCAATATCATTTGACCTGAGCTTTTTGACCTGCCTGCCCAATATAGCTACAGGCTCCTCAACATATTATAGATCCTTGTCCAATTGGACTGAGCTGAAATCCAAGACATGAGACGGCTCGCCGTGATATCTCCGGAGCATCGAAACATGAAATACCGGATGAACTCCTGCCAAGCTGGGAGGTAAGGCAAGCTCAATAAGCAACCCCCCAATATGCCTCAATATCTCAAAAGGTCCAATAAATATCGGACTGAACTTCCCTTTCTTCCCAAATCTCATAACGCCCTTCATAGGCGAAACCCGAAGCAGAACCTGCTCTCCGACCATATATGAAACATCACGAACCTTCCGATCCGCGTAACTCTTCTATTTGGACTGGGTTGTACGGAGTCTATACTGAATCACCTTGACCTTCTCCAATGCATCCTGAACCAACTCTGTGCCCAATATCCTGGCCTCACCCGGCTCAAACCAACCCATCGAAGATCTGCACCTTCTACCATAAAGCCTCATATGGCGCCATCTGAATACTGGACTGATAACTGTTGTTGTAAGCAAACTTTGCCAATGGCAAGAACTGATACCAAGACCCTCCAAACTCAACCACACACGCACATAGCATATCCTCAATAATCTGAATAGTGCGCTCGGACTGTCCGTCCATCTGGGGGTGAAATGCCGTGCTCAACTACACCCTGGTACCTAACTCCTGCTGAACGGCTCTCCAGAATCGTGAAGTGAACTGAGTACCTCTGTCTGAAATAATAGAAACTGGAATACCATGCAGAAGAACGATATCCCAGATATAAATCTCTGCCAACCGCTCCGATGAATAAGTAGTCAGTACCGGAATGAAATGGGCTGATTTGGTCAGCCGATCCACAATCACCCAAATAGCATCATGCTTCCTCAAAGTCCGAGGAAGTCCAACCACAAAGTCGGTGGTGATCCGCTCCCACTTCCACTCTGAAGCTCAATCTGCTGAAGTAACCCTCCCGGTCTCTGATGCTCACATTTGACCTGCTGACAGTTGAGACACTTCGCTACAAACTCTTCTATATCCTTCTTCATTGTTCGCCACCAATAGTGCTGTCTCAGATCCTAGTACATATTCGTGGTACCCGGATGGATGGAATACCGCGAACTATGGGCCTCCTCAAGAATCAACTCCCGAAGCCCATCTACGTTGGGCACACAGATACGGCCCTGCATCCTCATCACCCCATCCTCTCGTATAGTCACATCCCTGGCATCACCCCGCCGGACCCTATCTCGGAGAATAAAAGGTGGGGATCATCATACTGGAACTCTCTAATACGATCATGGAGGGAAGATCGAGCAACCACACAAGCTAATACCCGGCAAGGCTCAGAAAGATCCAACCTCACGAACTTACTGGCTAAGGACTGACCATCTAAGGCTAGAGGCCTCTCAGCTGCATGAAGGTATGACAAACTCCCCAAACTCTCCGCCCGACGACTCAAGGCGTCGGTCACCACATTGGCCTTCCCCGGGTGGTATAATATCGTGATGTAATAGTCCTCTAGAACCTATAACCATCTACGCTGGTGCAAATTTAGATCCTTCTGCCTGAATATATGCTGCAAACTCCGGTGGTCAGTATAAATCTCACAAGGCACACCGTACAAATAATGACGCCAGATCTTAAAGGCATGAACAATGGCAGCTAACTCAAGGTCATGGACATGGTAATTATTATCATCTACCTTTAACTGTATAGATGCGTAGGCAATCACCCTACCGTCCTGCATCAACACCGCTCCAAGGTCGACTCGCGAGGCATCACAATAAACTGTAGAAGACCCCGAACCAGTAGACAATACCAAGATTGGGGCTGTAGTCAAAGCTGTTTTGAGCTTCTGAAAACTCGCCTCACACTGCTCTGTCCACTGAAATGGAGCACCCTTCTGGGTAAATCTAGTTATAGGGGCTGCAATAGATGAAAATCCCTCCACAAAATGATGGTAGTAGCCTTCCAATCCAAGGAAACTGCGAATCTCTGTAACCGAGGATGGCCTGGGCCAACTCTGCACGACCTCTACTGATGCGAGGCTAGAATTCATGGTTTAACATGTTATATGCCCTACATTTTATGTGCGTTAATGAGAAAAATACACTTTTTATGTGCATAATAGAGTCTATTTCATGTGTAGGTGAATTGGAGATGAAAACCGAGCTAAATGGATGCAAATACATCAAAAATACGCTCAAGAGGTGAGGAGGAGTGCACCGGGCTATAGTCGGGCGCCAGAGCCCAAACGCCTGACCCTGTCTGGCGTTAGCCAGGCGTTAGAGCTGAAACGCCAGACTTAGCCTGGCGTTAGCCAGGCGCCAGGGCCCAAACGCCAGGCCCCTGTTCCGGCTAAATTTGAGTTTTTGAAGAGTTTAAGTGTCTCCCAGTTGGAATAAAAGTCTCCTACACGTTTAGGGTTTATCCCAAACGTATAAATAGACCCCAAAACACAACTTGAAGGGGATTCGAAGAGAGGAAGCCATTGAAGAGAAGTAAAACATCGATTTGTACAGATTTTATTCATTACTCTGTAGTTTAATTATGCAAGTTATCTTGGATTTGATTCTTATGAACATGTTTAGCTAATTTCTTTAATCTAGGGTTTTGGTAGAACCC
>ML322268.1:0-95871 GCA_005239505.1 Nicotiana paniculata | reverse complement strand
TACCTACACCCGGTTCAATTAAAAACCCTTGGAAAAGAACCGTGGTTCAAAGAAAAACCAAGGCGAAATTACTACACTACCTAAAACAAAAATCTTTTTGGTGTTTTCTTTAGACTTACTTCCCTCAACAAAAATGTCTAATAGATCCATCGTCGGGAAAAACTTAATTTTTATTTATTTTTTTTAAATATAAATTATCCCATTAATCTAACATAACTAAAATAACATAGAAAATCACCAGACAATATCCTCACCCCACACTTAAAACTGTGCATTGTCCCCAATGAGTACCCATACATACAAGAGGGTAAAGAAAAAACTCCCTGGTAGGCCAAAGGCCGAAACACTAGTATCTCATGGGGTACTCAGACTTCTCCCAGGCCTGGTTCTTCATGCGGGTACCTCACATTTAGTTTCAACCATCTGGTTTGATGTTGCATTCTTCCAGTGGCTTTGCGTTCCAAGCTCCTAAAAAAATTCAAAAAATTTGACACTACAAAGATAATACAATTAGAAAAATAAAATAAAACAAAAACAAAATAAAATAAGGCCGTGATGACGCTGGACACCACTACCAGACAAACCAATCTTTAATTAGTTGAAATACATTCCTGTTTTAACATTTTTGAAATCATTGTCTTTAACTTGTTACGTAATAACTAAACAAAATCCGTTAAGTAAATACAACAGTTTAATATTCCATTTTTATTTTTTTTTAAAATACATCCCATACACATCCCAGAACGCGGTGTCACAAGTACATGAGCAATTTCTAAGAATTTTTTAATTTCTACAAAGCTTGTCCGAAATACAAGTGGACAAGGAAATTAAAATAATGTAATACAATACGAGGGAGACTCCGTCAGCTGCGGATCGCCTCCGGTTTATGCAGCTCGTCTAAGTCTCCAAACCAGCCACATCGCTATGAAGGTACCTGTGCAATAAAAATACACAAGCAAGTGTAGCATGAGTATAAAACAACGTGTACTCAGTAAGTCGCCCGCCTAACCTCAGAGAGGCAGTGACGAGAGGTCGAATTAGACATTTGCTAGAGGTCAATTTAGTATATTCAAGTGTGACACTAAGCATGATTATCATAGGCAATTTATTAAAATCAGGAATAAATAGTATCAACCCTTCCACATTTAACACTTTAACTCTTCGTCATTTCAATGACAATTAATCAAACATGGGTGATTTACTCAAATAAAAAATAATCAACGGGAAGGATTAACTTCGTCCAAAAATCTTAATAACTTTAAATCTCCATCATTTCAGTTGACAACTTAAAATTCCAGACCAGTAATCACGCAAAATCACAGCAAATATGCAGTAAATATCATGTGCAAGCAATGCCGAGGGTCGAACAGTGCGGACCAACAATAATAAATTGTGCATTGCCGAAGGGTCGAACGGCTCGATCCGTAGATGCATCTATTTTATCCCTCTCGCGAATCGATCATGCGACGCGGTTAACATAAAAATAATAAGGCTAGCCTACTCGCAAATCATACATGCTACTCAGGTGCACATATGTACACATATTCACATATTAAATCTGCATTTTTATTAAGAAAGTAGTTACTCAGGAAAGTGGTAAAATTCTTCTTAAAGGAACATGAAAAATAACTTTTAAATCATTGTTTTGAAACTCATTTGCCAAGTTCAATAATATTCAATAATATAACCTTTTCAGGAACACAATTATCCACGGAGGAATCAATTCTCTTTCTAGGTGATTAAGAAAATGAATTCTAGTCTTCTTAGGGATTCAATTAATTATTTCGATCATATTAGCGGTCTAATATTACCGGCAAGATCACAAGTACAACAAGTAAGGCATGCTAGTGGGTCCTAGACTACCCGGACATGGCATAATAGCTACGCACGGACTTCCGTCACCTCGTGCCTACGTAGTCCCCGCAGATAGTAGCACATAATTCATTAGTTCACCTAGGGGGACAATTCCCCCTCACAAAGTTAGAAAGGTGACTTACCTCGCTCTGAAATTCCATAACCGGCTTCCAAGCCTTTTCGATGACTCAAATCGATGCACAACGCAAAAAAACTATCCAAATAACGACAAACCAATGAAAATATGCTCTAATATTCGTTAACAATTCAAATTATATAAACTACCATCTCCGCTTAAGGAATTGACCAAAATGCCCTTGGGCCCACGTGCCCGGATTCCAAAATTTCTCGAAAATATACCCTACACATAGCCTTACTAACTCAAATATACAAGTTACCCTTAATTTCATGCTCAAATTCATGGTAGAAATCCAAAATAACATTTCTAGGTTTTCTTTAATATTTTCCCAATTTTCCCACAATTTTTCATGTCTAATCCATGCATATAAGTTGTATTTATCTTAAAAAACATAAAGAAATTGCTTACCTAGTAATGCTTGACCGAAATCCCCTCTTGAATCTCCTCAAAATCACCCACACCAAGTGAAGAAATGAAGAAATGGCCAAAATCCCGTTAAAGATAACATACTGCCCAGGTGACCCTCCTATGTGATCACACAACATGTTCCGCGATCGCATGTGCCAACTATGATGCCTCACCAATTCATTCAGTGCGTTCGCGGCAGAGAACCTGCGTTCGCACATGCCAAGTCCTAGAAGCCCCCCAAAAACACTCTGTGGCACACATTAAACATTGCGATCGCACAGGCCGTAAGCATGTAGCCTCAAATTTTCCCTCTGTGCGATCGCGCAACTACACCTGCGATCGCATACATCAATGAAGCAGCAGCCCAAAATCCACCTATGTGCGATTTCATACCTCCAAGTGCCATCGCACAAGCCAAAATTCCAGCCCCTCTAAGTCCTTCTCCGCGATCGCACAATTATGACCGCGATCGCATTTTTCACGACCCCAAATCTTAGCCGGCTGTGATGGCGCCTATCGTGGAACTAGGCCAGCCAAAACTTCACTCAAATCACAATAAACTTCCATTTACATCTTTACTATACCGATTGCCCATAATAGTTCCTTTAAACATTTATAAAAATAGTTAAATATATACTGAATAACAAATACAACCCCCGAGAACCCGGAGTCACTGGTCATGAGCATCTACATAAATATACAACTCAACGAAAATAAATTCTATAATATTAAACAAGAGAGGGAGCGGGACTGCGGACACATGCAACCACCTTGCAAACCTCTGAGAATCTCTGGAACAGATAGACAACTCATCTTGCCCTAACACCTGAATCTGCACACAAGGTGCAGGGAGTAATGTGAGTACGCCAATTCAATAGTAATGAAAATAAATAAAGTCTGAGCAGCAAGAAACACATAAAATCAATGTCATCAAATCACAAGAGGCACCGACTTTCTTTCCAACAGTATAACATAGGTATGTGAAATCATCATGCCTTAAAATCATCTTCAAAAAAATCCTTTAAAGAATGTATATTTTTCAACAACTTCAACCGAAGGGTTTAGTATAAAAATGAAATGAATCATATAGAGGCCCCTCGGGCAAACATATTTCATAAGCTCAGAGTGAGAGTAGTAAATCATCAGTAGCCCCTCGGGCAACACATATTTCATAACTCGGAGTGAAAGTAGTAAAATCATCAGTAGCCCCTCGGGCAAAACATATTTCATAACTCAGAGTGAAAGTAGTAAAATCATCAGTAGTCCCTCGGGCAAAACATTTATCATAACCAGCCCCTCGGGCATGCCTCACAGTCACTCATGCCTCCCAATCACTCGTCACTCGGCCTCCCAATCACTCGGCACTCGGCACTTAGTGCGCTCATTGGGGGTGTGTACAGACTCCGGAGGGGCTCCTACAGCCCAAGCGCTATAAACAAGACAAATAATTGCATCAATCACTCTCAGGAACTCATCCTCTCTCATATCATAACATCCTCACAACATTGGCCCTCGGCCACACTCAGCATAACCACTCAAGAGGCCCCTCGGGCGAATCAGTAAAACAGGGTACTCGACCCAAAACATCAGTTTAAATCTCAAAGTGGTGTAAATCATGTTGAGTTTCGAAAACAGTGTGCACAATGCAGCTGAGTGAAATCATCAATACATAGTGAGGAAAAACAGCAGTAAAAAGCCCCTAAGGGGTCTAAACAGATCGGCACGAGGCCCCAAACACGGCTTATAGTCCAAATATTTCAACAATCTTTAGAACATGATTTAACACAAGGTTTTGAGTAAAATATACAACTCATTAGTTGTCGCGAAGAGGATCTATTACAATCCAAAAACCAACACGCGCCACATACTCGTCATCTGACATGTGTCCCTTTCTAAAATTAGTGAGAAATATGTAGTCCGGGGTTTCATATCCTCATGGCGAGATTTATAACCATTACTTACCTCTACCGGGCCATAACACTAGTCCGCTATGATCTTGCCCCTCAAATTGGTTCCCGATTTCTCTGAATCTAGCCCAAATCAATTTAACATCATTAATATATACTCAAGGAACACAACCCAATCGAAAATTATCAACTTATACAAGAATCCCGAAATTCGGCCAAACCCGAGCCCCAGGCCCATGCCTCAGAATTCGATAATTTTTACATTATTAGAATCCTCGTCATCCCACGAGACTGTACATGCCAAGAACACTAAAATCGGACCACAACTGCCCACTCAAATCCTCAAAAGAAAAATTCCATTCCCATGCACCCTTCTTCCCCAATTTTGGGTTTAATTCCTCAAATTGCATGGTGAAAATCAAGACAAAATCATGAAATTGAACCAAAGATGGTTGAAGAATACTTACCACAAGAACCCTATTGAGAAGCTCGTCCAAAATGTCCTTCTCCCGAGCTCTCAAATGGAAAAACAAGTTATGGCCAAGAACCCCTGAAATCGAACTTAAAACTGACTGCCCAGGCCTTTTCTTCACTACGATCGCGAAGAACAAATTTGCTGCCCCATCTAATTACCCTACGCGATCGCAGAAATCCACACGCGATCGTGATTCAGCATGACATAAACCCACGCGATCGCAAACCACTCTACGCGATCGCGAAGAACAACGACTCAGCCCACTCACGCACCCCTTTAACTCCACACGAACGCAAACAACACCACGCGATCAAATTTCCCAACAACCCGTACTCATGAGATCGCAACCTCCACAACGCTATCGCATATAAAAAAAATCCTGCCTTCCCCAGCTAGGTCTACGGGATCGCAAACTCCCTCCCGCGATCGCGTAGAAAGAAACCATAAACTCACACCAGTAAAAGTCTGCCCAGTTTTGAAGCCAAAAGTTGGTCTGTTAACTATCCGAAACACACCCGAGGCCCTCGGGACCTCAACCAAACATACCAACATATCCCATAACATCATTCAAACTTAGTCGAGCCTTCGAAACACCATAAAAAATGCAACAACACTAAAATCGCATCAAATTCAAGCCTATGAACTTTGAAACTTCCAAATTTTGCCAACTTTGCCGAAACCAACCAAAACACCTCCGATTGACCTGAAATTATGCAGACATAACCAAAATGACATTACAAACCTATTCCAACTTCCGGAATTCCGTTCCGACCCCGATAACCTATTTTCCACACTACCGACCGGAGATCGCAAAAAACTAACTTTCACCAATTCTATCCTATTCTACTCCGGACATCACAAAAATATTCTGAACACACTCTTAAGTCTCAAATCACCTAACAAAGCTACTTGAGCCATAAAATCCGCATTCCGAGGTCGTTCACCGATAAGTCAACTCTCAGTTGACTTTCTCAATTATTAGGCTACCTTGAGGGACCAAACGCCTAAATTCTCATCATGACAACTCTGAACCCGAACCAACCGACCCAACGCACATAAATGAAGCTGAACCACATAAAATGAAGTAGAAACAGGGGAAACGGGGCAAAATTCTCGGAATGACCGGTCGGGTCGTTACATCCTCCCTCAACTAAACATACATTCGTCCTCGAACGTGCCAAGAGTTCTTCCCCAACATTATCAAACTACTACGTAGCTTACCATGTAGATACCCGAGGGTGATCCCACGTCACCCTATCCCATATAGGTCCAATAGCACAATACCGTTGAAATTTTAAAATTGTGTTCCTGGCCCATAAACCTTAGAACCAAATTCCCACTTCTGAAATAATATACAAGATCAAAATCTCCATAACTGTAAACTAAACAAGTCGGAACATGCTGAATCAACCCACATACGTACCCTAGATGAAATCACATAATACACCGCGTGACTCAAACACTCATAGCAATAACTCTTTAACCACAATAACTGCTCAGAACAACCCAATACCGGTACACCACCTCTTATCAAGAAATGCCTCGCTCTAACACTTCCATATACTGCCGGTGATGAAAGAAGCACGTAGAACTAACAACCCTTCGTCTGATCAACCAGTCATGAAACTCCCCCTTCCCAAAAGGAATTATAGCAGATTTTGAAGCCGGTTCCCGATATTTATCCTTCCAACTATGCTGAAGAGAATTCCGAAAATATTCATTCTAGGTCCAATGACCTCCTCTCATCCATCAAAACCACCCTGATAACATGACACTAACCATTCGACACATCGATACAATTCGAAGCCAAAACCTGTGCAACTTGGGCACTTATCAACAACTTCTCAATGTAATCAAATTATATAAAAGATCCACACGAGAGGACCATTCTTTCATTAACAATTACCGTCACCATACCATACTAACAGCCTGGCACATGCCGCAAAATCAAAACACATGTATCCAATACCATCGGGTCATACCCCTACACAACTCCGCTACACTGCGCGACCTCATCCAATATTGTTCCACTTGAAATACTTCAAGATACCTTACCCAAAATCAATAACCATTCGAAATTCGACATGAAGTACTCGAAATGCATTGCCATAACCACGGGGAAGCTGGACGATACCATGCCACCCGAAACATAAGGTATATAACCCCACGTCTCAACCCTGCAATACCCAAATTACTTACCTTACTCAAATCTAGCTAATAAGACCAATTAGAACCGCCCGATATGTACATATAACCAATAATCACCACTCATCGCAACACCGAAGCGTAACTCATAGACTACTTCAGAACATGAGTAAACTCAATCATAATCGAATGGTACCTTCCTCAATAATAGAAATTCGGAGCCAACAATTCCGACCCGTTGCAGAACACGCACCCATATTAGCCTACCAGTGACCCTAAATTAACTTTTATCACCCACAACAGATAGATAACTTGTCGAAAAGTTCATAATGACAGAATCATTGTACATACTAACACCCGACTAGCTCAGCTCGCTTCTTCACATTTCATTTCCACAAAATATCATGTTATGAGAACTCTCAGTCTCGCAACTCATGAAACATACGGATTACCATATCTGATAACAACTCCACTGCTCGAATATATAACACATCCCAATACTCACTCATTCCACGGGGATACTCCTATAATTCTTCCGTTCACCAAGCAACCTTGAATATCAACAGTCGATCAAATAATAGGGCGCCACGATACCAATGAAGTACCCTTAACTCAACCACATTGCTCTTTCCGAAATATATACCCTCATCAAGTCGCGCAAATTAGTGATATCATCTACCTAGTCGTCTGAAATTGCCCATGCTGCCTAAGAATTTATGACCTTCCTTCCAGAACCAAACTGTGACCTCACATATGCAAATCTCAACTCCACCCAATATACCGCACACGCCATGCCAAACGAGGAAAAAAAAAGCGGGAACTCCATGGTCCCTTCTGAGCCACAAGCGATTACACACACAAATAGACAAGAACTTCCATTGGATCCCATTTAGAAACAAATTCACTACACTCCATAAGAAAGTATGCACCCTTAACCACGGTAGAAACCACCAGGAACATATCCGAAATCCCATTTGCACAATGCCAAACCATCAGGACTGAACTCTTCTAACTAAACCAACTACGCAGACCACCAAAAACCCAAGAGCATTGCTAAGAAACACCCAAACAACTCGTCACTTTATGAACACCCCAAAGAACTAATCGTATCTCTTACCGTGCCGATCCGACCTACTACCAAGTTTCCCTATTTTCCCAAGTTTCTCGTGACTTACCTTCAAATTGATACTTCTTCCTGCCGTAATACCATAAATTTGCAACCCAGACTCATCACACGCGACCCAAGTACAAAACCATATAGTCTAAGGCTCATAAGAGACTGAATACCCCTCAATTGTCCCCAAATGCACAACATTAGAAAAACTTACCCTGAAGAGACTTCTGCAAATCTAAAGCCATTACCTTAATTCTTATAATGCCATCCTCAAATACTGAGTATGCTACTCCCAGCTACACGGATATGCCAGGACTCCATCAGTGAATACAATAACAAGGACTGCTAATACAACGGGAATACACCATCAATCAAATACATGAACGTTGGGCCAAACGATCAACTTAGAAGACATCGCCAGGAACTCATAACCCAACAGAGAAATCCGCTTCACTCCACAACTACACAACATGAGAGGTCTTCCAACATATTCACAACTCAAGGCCACATACCAAATCGAGACAGAAATCAAACACTCAATAAATCTTACCACATCACCAGCCAACCCTTTCGACACAATTCACAATCTGAACACATCTAACCATCAAATCACACCCACCACATAGGCATCTAGTCACCAATTCTCATCAATAAGAACACAAGCGGACATACAAGTCCCCAAATTACATGTGCCCACACAACAAAAATCTCAGCAATCAAGCCACAGAATGAATCCGGCCTCAAGTCCTCCAGACTGGCCCATTACCAACATGCCAAAATCACATCTCATCCATGGAAGTCACAAGCCGTCGATGCACAGCTGATACCAGGTGTTCTCAAGTGCGCGAAAAATACATGGAAAGAATTCAAGAGTTACGGTCTTGGCTGAATACAATGGATTCGCTTGACAAGAATTTAAAACATGTGAGCTTTTTCTTAAGGGTTCCGCAGCCTCTCGAAGATAAGTACAGACGTCTCCATACCAATCCGCAAGACTCTACTAGACCTGCTTCTGACCGTTGAGTCCTATGTAACCTAGCGTCTGATACCAATCTGTCATGACCCCAAATCCTAACCAGTCGTGATGGCGCCTATCGTGGAACTAAGCCAGCCAAAACTTCACTCAAATCACAATAAACATTCATTTACATATTTACTATACCGATTACCCATAAAAGTTCCTTTAAACATTTATAAAAACAGTTAAATCTATACTGAATAGAAAATACAACCCCCGAGAACCCGGAGTCACTGGTCATGAGCATCACATAAATATACAACTCAACGAAAACAAATTCTATAACATTAAACAAGAGAGGGAGCAGGACTGCAGACGCATGCAGCTACCTTGCAAACCTGTGAGAATCTCTGGAACAGATAGACATCTCACCCTGCCCTAACACCTGAATCTACACACAAGGTGCAGGGAGTAATGTGAGTACGCCAACTCAGTAGTAATGAAAATAAATCAAGTCTGAGAAGCAAGAAACACATAAAATCAATGTCATCAAATCACGAGAGGCACAAACTTTCTTTCCAACAGTATAACATAGATATGTGAAATCATCATGCCTTAAAATCATCTTCAAAAAAATCCTTTAAAGAATGTATATTTTTCAACAACTTCAACCGAAAGGTTTAGTATAAAAATGAAATGAGTCATATAGAGACCCCTCGGGCAAACATATTTCATATGCTCAGAGTGAGAGAAGTAAATCATCAGTAGCCCCTTAGGCAAAACATATTTCATAACTCAGAGTGAAAGTAGTAAAATCATCAGTATCCCCTCGGGCAAAACATGTATCATGTTCCCCTTAGGCAAAACATATTTCATAACTTAGAGTGAAAGTAGTAAAATCATCAGTAGCCCCTCGGGCAAAACATGTATCGTGTGGATATTTAAACATATATTCGTCCTCGAACGTGCCAGGAGTTGTTCCCCAACATTATCAAACTAATAACATGACACTAACCATTCGACACATCGATACAATTCGAAGCCAAAACCTGTGCAACTTGGGCAGTTATAAGCAACTTCCCAATGTAATCAAATTGTATAAAAGATCCACACGAGAGGACCATTATGTCATTAACAATTGCCGTCACCATACCGTACTAACATCCTGGCACATGCCGCAAAATCGAAACACATGTATCCAATACCAAATGGTCATACCCCTACACAACTCCGCTACACTGCGCGACCTCATCCAATACTATTCCACTTGAAATACTTCAAGATACCTTACCCAAAATCAATAACCATTCGAAATTCAACATCAAGTACACAAAATGCATTGCCATAACCACCGGGGAAACTGGACTATACCATGCCACCCGAAACAGAAGGTATATAACCCCACGTCTCAACCCTGCAATACCCAAATTACTTACCTTACTCAAATCTAGCTAATAAGCCCAATTAGAACCGCATGATATATATGCATATAACCAATAATCACCACTCCTTGCAACACCGAAGGGTAACTCATAGACATCTCCAGAACATGAGTAAACTCAATCATAATAGAATGGTACCTTCCTCAATAATAAAAATTTAGAGCCAACAATTCCGACCCGGTGCAGAACACACACCCATATTAGCCTACCAGTGACCCTAAATTAACTTTAATCACCCACAACAGATAGATAACTTGCTGAAAAGTTCATAATGACAGAATCATTGTACATACTAACACCCGACTAACTCATCTCGCTTCTTCACATTTCACTTCCACAAAATATCATAATATGGGAAATCTCAGTCTCGTAACCCATGAAACATACGGATTACCATATCTGATCACAACTCTACCGCTCGAATACATAACACATCCCAATACTCACTCATTCCACGGGGATACTCCTATAATTCTTCCGTTCACCAAGCAACCTTGAATATCAACAGTCGATCCAATAATAGGGCACCACGATACCAATGAAGTACCCTTAACTCAACCACATTGATCTTTCTAAAATATATACCCTCATCAAGTCGCGCAAATTAGGGATATCATCTACCTAGTCGTCTGAACTTGCCCATGTTGCCTAAGACTTTATGACCTTCCTTCCAGAACCAAACCGTGACCTCACATATGCAAATCTCAACTCCACCCAATATACCGCACACGCCATGCCAAACTAGGAAAAAAAAATGCGGGAACTCCATGGTCCCTTCTGAGCCACAAGCGACTACACACACAAATAGACAAGAACTTCCATTGGATCCCATTTAGAAACAAATTCACTACACGCCATAAGAAAATATGCACCCTTAACCGCGGTAGAAACCACCAGGAACATATCCGAAATCCCACTTGCACAACGCCAAACCATCAGGACTGAACTCTTCTAACTCAACCAACTACGCAGACCACCAAAAATCCAAGAGCACTGCTAAGAAACACCTGAAAAACTCGTCACCTTATGAACACCCCAAAGAACTAATCGTATCCCTTACCATGGCGATCCGACCTACTACCAAGTTACCCTATTTACCCAAGTTTCTCCTGACTTACCTTCAAATTGGCACTTCTTCCTGCCGTAATACCATAAATTTGCAACCCAGACTCACCACACGCGACCCAAGCACAAAACCATACCGTCTAAGGCTCATAAGAGACTGAATACCCCTCAATTATCCCCAAATGCACCACATTAGAAAAACTTACCCTGAAAAGACTTCTGCGAATCTAAAGCCATTACCTTCACCTTCCTGATACCGATATATATAATACCACAAGTCTTGATATCCTCTAACGTAAATCTCAATCACACTGACCAATTAGACAGAATCGACCTTACCCGTTTGCACACTAACATACTAGGAAAGTAATCCACTCACTTGAAGGCGCAAGCAAATTCATACACTGCACACACTACACCTTTTACAATTTCCACTAAATCATTCAATAGAACCCAATTACCCAACATAGTACATTGCAACCTATATCGAAGAAATTTCCATTACTCGTGACATTCCCAGAGCCCGTACCTGCAGGTCATAATTGATTTACCACCATACCTCGAACTGAAACCAATACCACACATAATCATGTAATCAACTTATCAATAACGAACTCCCCCCCTTGGCCCAAAGCCAAGGATCAAGACAAACAAGACTATGCCCACACATTAACACTGCCACCATGCTGCCAACTAAATTCTTCATAAGCTTATATGACCCAAACCATCTAACAATCAAATCAATTATTAATATCGCATCCATCATTGCAATAGTCACGCCAACTTCCACATGCGATCTAAACTCCAATTACAACATAGGGACCACACGCCCTGGGACAACCCGCAGGAGGTACCCCTGCTCGCTTAGCCTCAATTACTACCTCTTCATACACTTCTGAAGACCAGAACTATCACGCAATCACTACACCTTCCTGCATCTAAAAACAACCAATGCCTACCCTCGAGGCACCACATTATGCGGTAAAAACCTGAAGCTTATGGCAGAACTAACACTGGATCGGCGGTCACAAAAATCTCGAGCTTCTGGAAGCTCTACCCACACATGACTGACCACATAGATACCCTCACTGGACACCATGTGTCCCAAGAATGCTACTGAACCGAGTCAAAATTCACACTCGGAGAATTGGCATAGAGCCTTTTCCTCCCTGAATCCTTATAATGCCATCCTCAGATATTGAGTATGCTACTCCCGGCTACACGAATATGCCAGGACTCCATCTATGAATACAATAACAAGGAGTGTTAATACAGCGGGAATACACCATCAATCAAATACATGAACGTTATTGGGGCAAACGATCAACTTAGAAGACATCGCCAGGAACTCATAACCCAACAGAGAAATATACTTCACTCCACAACTACACAACATGATAGGTCTTCCAACATATTCACAACTCAAGGCCACATACCATATCGAGACAGAAATCAAACACTCAATAAATCTTACCACATCACCAGCCAACCCTTTCGACACAATTCACAATCTGAACACATCTAACCATCAAATCACACCCACCACATAGGCATCTAGTCACCAATTCTCATCAACAAGAACACAAATGGACATACAAGTCCCAAAATTACATGTGCCCACACAACAAAAATCTCAGCAATCAAGCCATAAAATGAATCCGGCCTTAAGTCCTCCAGACTGGCCCATTACCAACATGCCAAAATCACATCTCATCCATGGAAGTCAGTAGCCGTCGATGCACAGCTGATACCAGGTGCTCTCAAGCGCGTGAAAAATACATGGATGGAATTCAAGAGTTACGCTCTTGGCTGAATACAATGGATTCGCTCGACAAGAATTTAAAAAATGTGAGATTTTTCCTAAAGGTTCGCAGCCTCTCGAAGATAAGTACAGGCGTCTCAATACCAATCCGAAAGACTCTACTAAACCTGCTCATGGCCGTTGAGTCCTATGTACCCTAGCGCTCTGATACCAATCTGTCACGACCCCAAATACTAACTGGTCGTGATGGCGCCTATCGTAGAACTAAGCCGGCCAAAACTTCACTCAAATCACAATAAACTTTCATTTACATCTTTACTATACCGATTACCCATAAAAGTTCCTTTAAATATTTATAAAAATAGTTAAATCTATACCGAATAACAAATACAATCCCCGAGAACCCGGAGTCACTTGTCATGAGCATCACATAAATATACAACTCAACGAAAATAAATTCTATAATATTAAACAAGAGAGGGAGCAGGACTGCATACGCATGCAACCACCTTACAAACCTGCGAGAATCTATGGAACAGATAGACATCTCACCCTGCCCTAACACCTGAATCTACACACAAGGTGCAGGGAGTAATGTGAGTACGCCAACTCAGTAGTAATGAAAGTAAATCAAGTCTGAGAAGCAAGAAACACATAAAATCAATGTCATCAAATCACAAGAGGCACAAACTTTCTTTCCAACAGTATAACATAGATATGTGAAATCATCATGCCTTAAAATCATCTTCAGAAAAATCCTTTAAAGAAAGTATATTTTTCAACAACTTCAACCGAAAGGTTTAGTATAAAAATGAAATGAATCATATAGAGGCCCCTCGGGCAAATCTATTTCATAAGCTCAGAGTGAGAGAAGTAAATCATCAGTAGACCCTTGGGCAAAACATATTTCATAACTCAGAGTGAAGTAGTAAAATCATCAGTAGCCCCTTAGGCAAAACATATTTCATAACTCAGAGTGATAGTATTAAAATCATCAGTAGCCCCTCGGGCAAAACATATATCATAATCAGCCCCTCGGGCATGCCACACAGTCACTCAGCACCTCACAGTCACTCATGCCTCCCAATCACTCGTCACTCGGCACTCGGTGCGCTCACTGGGGGTGTGTACAGACTCCAAAGGGGTTCCTACAGCCCAAGCACTATAAACAAGCCAAATCATGGCATCAATCACTCTCAGGCACTCGACCTCTCTCATATCATAACATCCTCACAACATTGGCCCTCGGCCACACTCAGCAAAACCACTCTAAAGGCCCCTCGGGCGAATCAGTAAAACAGGGTACTCGACCCAAAATATCAGTTTAAATCTCAAAGTGGTGTAAATCATGCTGAGTTTCGAAAACAGTGTGCACAATGCAGCTGATTGAAATCATCAATACATAGTGAGGAAAAACAGCCGTAAAAATCCCCCAAGGGGTCTAAACAGGTCGACACGAGGCCCCAAACACGGCTTATAGCCCAAATATTTCAACAATCTTTAGAATATGATTTCACATAAGGTTTTGAGTAAAATATGCAACTCATTAGTTTCCGCGGAGAGGAACTAGTCCAATCCAAAAACCAATACGCGCCACAAACTCGTCATCCGACATGTGCGCCTCTCTAAAATCAGTGAGAAATATGTAGTCTGGGGTTCCATACCCTCAGGGCGAGATTTATAACCATTACTTACCTCTACCGGGCCATAACACTAGTCCTCTATGCTATTGACCCTAAAATTGGCTCCTGATTTCTCCGAATCTAGCCGAAATAAGTTTAACATCATTAATATATACTCAAGGAGCACAACCGAATCGAAAATTATCAATTTATACAAGAATCTCGAAATTCGGGCAAACCTGAGCCCCGGGCCCACGCCTCGGAATTCAATAATTTTTACATCATTAGAATCCTCGTCCTCCCACGAGACCGTACATACCAAGAACACTAAAATCGGACCACAATTGCCCACTCAAATCCTCAAAAGAAAAATCCCATTCCCATGCACCCTTCTTCCCCAATTTTGGGTTTAATTCCTCAAATTGCATGGTGAAAATCAAGACAAATTCATGATATTGAACCAAAGATGGTTGAAGAATACTTACCACAAGAACCCTACTAAAACGCTCGTCCAAAATGTCCTTCTCTGAGCTCTCAAATAGAAAAACAAGTTATGGCCAAAAAACCCCGAAATAAAACTTAAAACTGACTGCCCAGGCTTTTTCTTCTCTGCGATTGCGGAAGCTCCCACGTGATCGCGAAGCACATATCTGCTGCCCCATCAAATTACCCTACGCGATCGCAGACATCCACACGCGATCACGATTGACAAGGACATAAATCCACGCGATCGCAAACCACCCTACGCGATCGCGAAGAACAACGGCTCAGCCCACTCACGCGTCCTTTTAACTCCACGCGGACGCAAACAACACCACGCGACCGCACTGCCCAACAACCTCGTACTCACGTGATCGCGACCTCCACTGCGCGATCGCATATAAAAAAAAATCATGCCTACCCCATCTAGGTCTACGCGATCGCGGGAGGGAAACTAGAAACTCACACCAGCAAAAATCTGCCCAGTTTTCAAGCCAAAAGTTGGTTCGTTAACCATCCGAAACACACCCGAGGCCCTCGCGACCTCAACCAAACATACCAACATATCCCATAACATTATTCAAACTTAGTCGAGCCTTCGAAACACCATAAAAAATGCAACAACACTAAAATCACATAAAATTCAAGCCTATGAACTTTGAAACTTCCAAATTTCGCCAACTTCGCCGAAACCAACCAAAATACCCCTGATTGACCTGAAATTATGCAGACATATCCAAAATGACATTACGGTCCTGTTCCAACTTCCGGAATTCCATTCCGACCCCGATAGCCTATTTTCCATTACCGACCGGAGATCGCCAAAAACTAAGTTTTGCCAATTCAAGCCTAATTCTACTCCGTACATCACAAAAATATTTTGAACACACTCCTAAGTCTCAAATAACCTAACGAAGCTATCCGAGCCATAAAATTCGCATTCCGATGTCGTTCACCAATAAGTCAATTCTCAGTTGAGTTTCTCAACTATTAGGCTACCTTGAGGGACCAAACGCCTAAATTCTCATCATGACCACTCTGAACCCGAACCAACCGACCCAACATACATAAATGAAGCAGAAACAGGGGAAACGAGGCTAAATTCTCGGAACAACCGGTTGGGTCGTTACAACATTGCACACCAGATTCACCCCGAAACACACCCGAGGCCCCTGGGACCCTGTCCAAATCACACGACTCAGTCCCATAACATCCCAAGAACTTGCTCGATGCTTCAAATCACATCAAACAACACCTAAATCATAAATCGCACTAAAATTCAAACTTTATGAACTTAGAAATTTCCAACTTCTACATCTGATGCCGAAACCTATCAAATCACGTCCGATTGACCTCAACGTTTGCACACAAGTCATATTCGACATTACGGACCTTCTCCAACTTTCGAAATCTCATTCCGACCTCGATATCAAAATTTCCACTTCCGGTCGGATTTCTCAAAAACCTTCAAATTTCTATCTTTAGCCAACTGACTTCAAAATGACCTATGGACATCCAAATTCACTTCCGATCGCGCTCCCAACTCCAAAACCACCATATAGAGCTATTCCCAGGCTAAGAATCCTAAACAGTCATCAATAACACTGAAATTCCTTACATCCCAAATTTATGAAATTCTTTTAAAATGCTATCTTCTATAATATACACCAAAACGCTCCTAGGTTATCCAAAACCCGATCCCGACATACGTTCAAGTCCGAAATCATCATACGAACCTGCAGGAACCTTCAAGTCCTGATTCAGAATTGAGAATTTTCTTTCCAAATTAACTCTAAACTTCCCGAAATTCAATTCCGCCCACGCCCACAGGTCATAATACCTGAAACGAATCTACTCACGGCCTCAAACCGCTAAACGACGAGCTAGAGCTCAAAACCACCGGTCGGGTCGTTACATGATCTCTTATTAAATGCACTGCTATTACCATTGGGATTGATAACAAAGTGTTTAGGAAGAACCAAACAATCATTGGATGCTCTTCTTCCTTCACACGAAGCAAGAAGACACAGAATACATGATCTTTTCTTATTTTATAATTCTTGCTAGTTGAATGTTTTTCATTTGAAGCCAGAAGTACAACTTTGGCAAGATAACTTTTACATTCTCTGCTTTTGTCGAGTTTGGAACTACTGGTAAGACATAATAGAAATCACCTCCCAAACCATTAATTTTCCACCAAACCATTCATTAATATCCAATATATCTCTAGAACTTCAGGCAATTACATCAATCATTTAGAGTTAGCCATAAGTGTTGCACTCCATATTATCAATTTTGATTTCCTTATAAATGTCACGACCCCAAATCTACACTGGTCATGATGGCGCCTATTGTAATACTTGGCTAGCCAATTTACTGAACATCAAACAAGAAACTTCCCATTTAAAACAACAATGCAATGAATCTAAAACCTTGCACGTTTATTATTTCTAAATTTACGGATAATCACAGGAAATATCTGAACAAAGATCCCCAAATCCCGGAGTCAACGGTCATGAGCGCTAAATAGAACATAGAATCTGACACGGTATTTCTTTAATACATCAATCCTAGGAGAATGTAAATATGCAACAAAAATGAGAGGGAGAAGGATGGGGCTGCGAACAACCAAGTCTCACTTGATCCAGGCACCTGGATCTGCACACAAAGTGCAGGGAGTAACGTGAGTACACCAACTCAGTAAGTAACAAATATAAATAAGGACATGAGTGCAATGACGAGCATTAAAGTCATGTAAAGATCATGTAAGAAATATCAGTGGAAAAGAGTAAAACAAGTCAGGAAATCTACGTTTTGAAAGTTTCATAAACTCCATTTTTCTCCCTTCAAATCTCATGAGCATTTATTCAACATTTATTGTTTAGAGGCAGAAATACAAGGAAGAGTGAAAACAATAGTTTCATAGCAAATAAGCCCCCCGGGCACAGTGTCACTCACAAATAAAGCCTCTCGGGCAAGCCTCTCAGTCACTTGTGACTCATCTCTCGTCAATCAGCACTCATACTCAGCACTCACGCTCAATAGGTATCATATAATAATCGCTGCGGCATGCAGCCCAATCCATATATATAACGTTGCGACGTGCAACCCGATCTATAAATAGTCGACTATGCTTACTAGGGTGTACAGACTCTGGAGTGGCTCCTTCAGCCCAGGTGCTATATCGATGTGGCGTGCAGCCCGATCCAATGTATATAACGCTGCAGCATGCAGGCCGATCCAATATATATCGCTGCGATGTGCAGCCTGACCCAATATATATGTATATAACGCTGCAGAGTGCAGCCCGATCCATCACTATCCTCACAAATCCGGCTCAAGGCCTCGTTCAGTCATCACCCTCACAAGCCACTCGGGCATTTCATCACAATTACAGGGACTCAGCTTAAAACATTTTTTCATTTGTTTGAAAACAGGGTGATAAATAGGAATAAAAATAACAACTATAAATCATGACTGAGATCATAGTTTCTATCAAAAACAGTGTGAGAAATTATAGTGAAACGCCCCTGAGGGTCCAAACAGGTCGAACAAGGCCCTAAACATGGATACAACCGAAATAAATATCAAAAAAATGGAGTACCACGTTATTTCAAATCAAATACGCGGCTTAATAGTCGCTATAGGACGGACCAAACAAAAATCCTTACCGGTGCACACCCACACGCCCGTCACCTAGCATGTGTGTCACCTCATTTATTAAAAGAATATGAAATATTGGGGTTTTATACCCTCAAGTCAAGATTTACGTTCTTTACATACCTCAAATCGGAAGAAAACTACTCCGCGATGCCTTTGCCTCTCGACTCGGCCTCAACGCTCTTCGAATCTATTCAGAACAGATTCATATCATCAAAATATGCTAAAAAGGGGACAAAGCCCACTCGAAAATATCAATTTAAATCAATAATCCGAAATTGGCCAAACCCGACCCTCGGGCCCACGTCTCGGATTTTGATAAAAATCACAAAACTAGAATCCTTACGTTCTCACGAGTTCATACATACCAATTACATCAAAATCCAACCACAAACGACCTCTCAATTCCTTAATTTAAGTCCCAAATTCTCAAGCCCTAAAACCCCCAAATTTAGTCATAAATTTCCATATATTTCACCTCTAACCAGTCAAATAACACCACAGAAATAAGGTTTAGGTCCAAAAATCTTACCTCCACGAAGTCCCATTGATATCCCTCTTCAAATCGCTGCCACAAGCTCCAACCCATATGAAGATTTTGATAAAATAAGCCAAAATTCGCGAAGGCTACTATTTATATGTTCTGCCCAGCAATCTCGCACATGCGACAAAAATACTGCACCTGCGGCGCCGTACCTGCGGAAAAATCCTCGCAGGTGCGGAAACTCACTTAACACCAAAATTCTGCATACTCGGTCCTCAACACGCACCTGCGGTCCCGCAGGTGCGACCCAACTTCCGCACCTGCGCTCCCAAGCCAGGTTTCCATTTCCGCATCTGCGCAAGGTTTTCCACACCTGTGCCTTTGCACCTGTGGCTCCCCGTCCGCAGGTGCGGCCACACCAGAAGGCGTTCGCCAGCACCCTTTTGCTGTAATTTTTTTTTCCAACTTCCAACCTCCCGAATTCATTAGAAATAAATCCCAAGCCCCTCGGGCCTCAACCAAAAGTACCAAAAAGTCATATATCAATATACCAACCTAGTCCAACCCTCGGAATGCTAAAAATAACATCAAAACTCCAAATCAAATCCACATTCAAGCCTAAAGAATTCTAAACTTCTGAAATCTGCCAACGGTGCCGAAACCATCCAAACCACGTCTGAATGACCTGAAAATTTGCACACACATCCTAAACGACACTACGGACCTCATCCAACTTCCAGAATTCCATTCCGTACCCGATACCTAATTTTCCACTGCCGTTAGGAAATCATCGAAAATCCAATTTTGCCAATTCAAGACTAATTCTACTCTGGACCTCTGAATGACATTCCGAACACACTCCTAAGTCCCAAATCACCTAATGAAGCTATCCGAGCCACAAAACCCCCATTCCGGGATCATTTACCTACAAGTCAACTTCCAGTTGACTTTTCTAACTACATCACCAATCAAAGAGACTAAATGTCTCATTTCTCACCACAATCAATCCGAAACCGTACCAATCAACCCAAGACAACACTAAATAGCTAAACCAAACAAGAATGAAGAAGAAATGGGAAAAATTGGGTTAAACCCTCGGAACGACCGGTTGGGTCATTACAATAAATTTAGCATCATTGCTCTATTTTGATATATTTGTGATGGTTATTTAAGTTGTTTGAAGATGTATATCAAATCTAAAGTGGGTGGCCTCACAATAAAATTATTATTGGTACACCACTTTCTATTATTGCTAATAGTGTGATGCATCTTAATATGAGATTTGCAAGTAATACATGACATATAAATATTATTTTGATACCACCGGAGGCATTTGCAAAGAATAATCCTATTATACCAGAGTCAAATCTTTATAATATAGTCTTGAAAGCTTGTTCTTGATTAGGATTTAGCTTTGATTGTGCTTCTTCAGACATTTGTATAGCATTTTGATTCTTAATAATATAATATCCTTTTTATTTTGTGTTTTGACGCTCTTTTTATGGAATAAATTTATGATCCTACGATTATTATTGTTTAATTGAATAAGAATTTTACTCGTATGATAAATTTAAAAACTAATTGAATTAGATTCTCTTGCTAAATAATTAATTAAAAGATAAAAATATTTTGTTTTAACATACAAAATAATTTATTGTATGTTGATTCAAATCTAATATTAGTTCGTCTCCTGTTTTGAATGTTTAATATTTTTTATAATTTTATCCACCATAAATTTTATTTTCAAATAGTAAACGATTGATATGACATTTCACTTTCAGATCGTTACGTTTGTAGAATCATTAGTAGTATTAACTCTTACCAACCATTTTTTTCTGTCTTTCTAACACATTTGTATTCTTAAATATTTTCTTTTTTGTTGTTTAATAATTGGCTACTTTTTAATATTACACGAAAAATTGATAAACAAATATTATTTGAGTAGGAATATAGTTTAAATATAAAATAAAAATATATTAACGTGGTGGTATCTTTTTTTCAATTTCAACTTTTTATGCAATTCATTTAATATTACTTTTATTTTTCTTAGCATTGGACATTATAGAGTGGTAATGCATTGCCAATACAGAGGATTCTTATTAAATTAATTTTATCAAAACTTCCAACATAATTTAATAAGAATTTAATGGACAATTTTTTTTTAATTTTAAAATTTTCAATATTAAAAGTTAGCATAGAAGGTATTGTAGTCCAAAAATAGGTTATTACAGTTATTTCATCTCCCTATGAGTTCTTCCCCTTAACATTTAGGGTTATTTAGATATATTAATATTGTATTTATGATTTTATAATAATATAGGCTCTTCTTTTTTCAAATGAATTTAGACAATATAATACATTCTCAAATTAAATTAGTAATAGGAATTTTTAAGAAGTATATCCTAAAATTAATAGGATTGCATGACTAAAAATATTTACTTGTTTAATTTTATATGAAAAAATATCCAAAGAAATTGGATTAAAAGGAATCCTAAAGGTAATCATGTAGGATTCCTAACGTGTAGTATTATGTCATAAAACAAATAGGATTATAAGGCTAATATATAAAATTCCGGTTATGTCCTTTTATTATGAGTTATTATGCTTAATATTATAAGATTATTTTTATAAACTGACATTGTATTCATGCTTTTATAATTATATAGATTGTAAAGTGAATGTTTGGACCTTTTCAAATACAACATGAATGGCCTAAAGTTAAAGAAAGAATTTGTCTTCAGTATGCCTTTGAATAACATTGACCTTCATGGGTTTAAACAAAGACGTGTGTTAGAGGGATTGTCAAGAGAATCGTCTTAGGTATGTTAAGGCTATCCCTTCTTTCCTTTTGGCATGATCCATACGATACAAACGAAACGAGCAAATTCACAACTTTCATAAATGACTCTATTCATAGAAGTGCTAGGGGTGCCCGTCGCGACCTAGCGGTTTGGGTCGTAAGAAAAGTGCTATACCACTTTTGTCATGACCCAAATCGATGGGCCGCGATGGGCACTGGTACCTTACTTAACCGAGCACCAATGTAATGTATCTTTTTGTATCATACTATTATAGGTAAATGAGATGGAAAGGTTGCCGTGAGATAACTAGAACAAAATATAAGGGAATACTCGACATAGGACGACCCAACATGTAATAAAAACTTATACATATGATGTACATGCCTATAAGAGCAAAATGATCACTCGTATACTGAACATAGACCGACAAGGCCACATAATCTTTCATGTACATGACATATGTCTACAAGCCTCTAAGAGTAGATAAATAACATAAATATTGGGACAAGGCCTCACCATACTAAACAATACATGTCCAAATCATACTGACCAAATAAGCAACTCTGGAGAAAATGGAGCGCACCAACACATTCCACTGAGTTGATAGCCTACTTAGAGGACTCTCAACCTGTTTATCGGGACCTGCAGGCATGAAATGCAGTGTCTGCAAGCAAAAGGGACGTCAGAACCGTTTAGCTTATTCAGACGCCAATGATTCGATTCTAAGAAGAATAGAGTTTGCCATACATACCTTGAATGTGTCTTTCCCTAATTCCTACGACATGTTCCGGAGCCGTTTAGATTTTTCAATCTATTCAACAATGTAGCACAATTATATCGTAGTTAGGAGTCCGTTCATAGTCCTAGCTCACTTGAGTATCATACTTAACATTACAAATTCGTTATAGTCCCATGGGCCTCTTTTTAGTGGAAGATTCCCCTTACCTAGCTTAGGATCATATGCATGCAAGGATATTATCTCCCCCACACCATATTTACTTAACCAATTATCCCCTCTCTCCCAACTAAACTTTTGAATTTAGAGGATAGGGTATGGGTTCTTACCTTCAATTTTATGGCCTTCTTGCAAATCTTCAAGCATGCAACAAGAATGGTGAATATTAGAGGGGTGGTGATCTCTCTTACTCTAGAACCTCTATTCCTCACTCTATATACCAGAAGCTGAGGCTGGAGGAGGAATAGGAATACCAGTGGGAGGGATTGTGGAACCCTCCGCAGGAGTAGGAACTGGAGTAGTTTGGTCTGGAGATGAAGAATCTGGAAGTGTAAGAGTCGGGGGATTATCCTCACCCGCACTATCAAGTTGGGAATCAATATCCACTCTTGGGGTGGCATTGGCCTCTTGGAGAAATCTCGCCTTCTTCTTAGGTGCCATTTACTGAAAGTTTAGAACAATGCACAAGTCAGAGAAAGAAAACCTCACATTTCACTCTATCGCATGATATAGAACAATAATGAAAGGTATTATTCCTAAATGTCCAAGCAGCCCCCTAATTATAGATGTGGTCGACAACACACCGATAATAGTGGTTTACTAGACACGGCTCCAACACATCCTAGGACACTTTAAAAGCTTAGGCTCTGATACTAAGTTTTTCACGCCCCAACCTCGGGGAGCACGACCGATGCTCAACCGAGTGAACCCGGTCGAGCAAGCCTTTCAAACATATCCTACCCGACTCATTCATATTATAGAAAGGGAACGCATCACCATTTGTTAACCTGAGTAGAGGTCAGTTATATAAGTATACATACGTTGCTAGCTCATTCTTCCTTACATACATTATGCGATAATCAAACTCCCAAAAGTACTTAGAGTTTATGATTAAGTGGAGTAGGACATCAACATACAACTTGATTCGATAACATCCTCGACACCCGTACATGACCCACATGAGCCTCTATAGACACAAAAGACAAACGTGACAATGCCGGTAACAAGGCCCCGAGTATACCTCAAAATATAGTAACTTATACAAAATAAGAACTACATATTCCATACATGACCCCGGGAAGAAACGGGTGTCACGACCCAAATTCCCAACCCTCGGGATCGTGATGGCGCCTAACACCATGCTTGCTAGGCAAGACAATATTATAATTTAGCTAATCGTATTCTTTTACAAGCTTATTTAAACATAAGTAAACAGTTAAAATGAATGCAAAATCTATTGCTATTCAACAAATGATATCAATAATAATTAAGTAACGAAATGAAACCACGAAACTAATTCTAATATTGAACTACCTAGGGTGTAGTGTCACGGTTCATGTACTACTAAGAATACTACAAGTATTTGGCTAAAAGAAATGTATCTCTGTTTTGAATGAATTAAAACAAAAATCTTATTAATAAAGGGAAGACTCCAGGAATCTATGGACGCCAGCAGATCTACCTCGTGTCTCTGTGTGGATGCTCAACTACTGCTCAAAGAATCAGCTCTGATCGGAACTTGGATCTGCACAAGAAGTGTAGAGTGCAGTATCAGTATAACCGATCCCATTTACTGTTAAGTGCCGAGCCTAACCTCGACGAAGTAGTGACAAGGCTACGACGGGGAATTTATAACATAACCTGGATACAATGTATAATAAAGCAAGAAGGGAATAAACAAATTAAACAGTACTTGCAAAAAATAAATAAAACAACTCGGTTAACTTTTCCAGATCTCAGCTATAACCAGTCCTCACGAAAATTTTCAAGTTTCAATTTAAAATAATCGTAAGTGCAGAATATGAAACGACAACAATAAAACAGTAATTATTCCAGTCATATGTTTAAAATCAGTAAAACATGAATATCCTCCCTTATTGCTCCTTGTTGCGGCACGCGACCAACTCCCACATGTCTACCCTTATTGCTCCTCCCTATATATATATATATATATATATATATATATATATATCACCCTTATTTCTTCTATTTCGGCGTGCAACCGGATCCCACCTGTCCACCCATATCACTCCATGTTGCGGCGTGCAACCCGCTCCCACCAGACAATCACATATCTTTACTTATAAAAATATTTCACAATTTAGGTCAAAGCCTTTCACAATATTTATGTCTGAACAATTGTAAACTGAAAGCTGTACTATTCATAAGCTTCATCAATTATCATTTCACAATGAAACCAACCAGAATATATAGTAAAACAATGTCAACCAGCTGACCTTTTTATGTATCACAATGAAGCCAAGGGAAAAACCAACACTTCCAAAATACTTGAAACAATACTTAACAACAAGTTGACGAAAACAAGGAGACATGGGGGAATCAATGATCATAAAAAAATTAAGCCAGGGATCAAATAAATTGGAAACAATGAAGGAATCAAGTTCAATAGATAATTTGGTGGTGCATAGATACTCGTCACCTCACCTATACACCACTCACATGTAAATCCACATAGAATTTAGGTTGAGGATTCATATTCGCTCAATTCAAGGTTAACCAAACGCTTACCTAAATTTCACAAGCAATTCACTGCTCAAACACAAATTTTCCTTTAGAATTTGCCTATAACCCGCTCGAATCTAATCAAAATTGGTTCAATATCATTAATTATTGCTAAAGGCATTAACATTAATAAAAAATCATGGTTTTCCTATGTTTTCCTATCAAAAGACAAAAATCGACTCCGGGCCCGCTTGGTCTAAACTCGAGGTTCGGACCCAAACCCGTTTACCCATTCTCCTCGGAGCCCAGATATACAATTAGTTTTGGAATCTGACCTCAATTAGAGATCTAAATTCCCAAATTTCAAAATTCCTAAGTTCTACCAAAAGTCCCAATTTTTACCATGAAAACTCTATATTCTATGATGCAATCTTGTTTAAAGTTGTTAAGGATTGAAAGGAATTAGTTATAGATCACTTACCAATGATTTGGAGAAGATTGGGTCTTTGCAAAATCGCCTATGGAGGTTTAGGGTTTGAGAGAATTGAAAAATGGGTGAAAATCCTGTCTAAAATCTCACTTAAGAGGCTGCAATTATCGCAATTGCGATCAGGGGTTTGCAATTGCTAACCCTTTGAAATCCTGCTGCCTTCGCATTTGCGACATCTAAAGGCCTTCGCAATTTCAGCCAAAGTTTCGCATTTGCGAGGATGGCCTTCTCAAGCCTCCTTCGCATTTGCGAGGATGGCCTTCCCAGGCCTCTTTCACATTTGTGACAATATTGTCGCATTTCCCAGGACTGCAGCCTTCGCACTTGCGAAGCCTGATCTCTCATTTGCGAGATCATAGGCCTGTGCAAAACACCTGATGCACAGTTGAGTTTTCTTAAGTTCTAATCACTCCGTGGCCTATCCAAAACTCACCCGAACCCTCGGGACTCCAAACCAAACATGTATGCAAGTCTAAAAATATCATACGGACTTGCTCGTGCAATCAAATCAACGAAATAACATCAAAAACTACGAATTTAACCTCAAACTCATGATTTTCCTCAAGAACACTTCAATTTCATAATTTCTCAACCGGACGTCCGAATCACGTCAAATCAACTCTGATTCTCACCAAATTTAACAGATAGAACTTAAATATCATAACAAACTTGTACCGGGCTCCGGAACCAAAATGCAGGCCCGATACCAACAATTTCACACATTAATTTATTTCTTTATTTCCTTAATAACCCAAAAAAATAATTTTCTTCAAAAATTGATTTCTAAGGCTAGGGACCTCGGAATTCAATTCCGGGCATACACCCAAGTCCCATATTATACTGCGGACCTCCCGGGATCGTTGGAACACAAATCCGGGTCAGTTTGCTCAAAATGTTAACCGAAGTCAACTAAAACCAAATTTCAAATTTGAAATTATTATTTCTCATATTTTCACATAAAAGATTTCTGGTTTCATTCCCGGACTGTGCACATAAATCGAGGTAACTAAAATTTATCTTTTTAAGGCTAATGAGCCCAGAATAGTGTCTTAATTCATAAGATGACCCTTTGGGTCATCACAACGGGGTCACCAAGACTGGTGTGAGAAGAAAGAGTGAGGGCACCACTATCCGCGATCAACGCTATCTACAATAAAACCACCTACATCCATTCAAAGATGTAAGTACCATCGAGTAGTACTAGTATGTATGAACACTCCACTCTGAAATAGAAAAAAAAATAAAACATGCAGGAAGGCAGTTATGGAAATCACATGGCACCTCACAGGAATGGAGAATCACAAGTAGGGGTCACATAGTTTCTTATTTCGTCCTTCCATCGTTTTGATTAATAGTCTCTTAATTCCAAGTGCCGCGATTTATAATTCCATCGTGTCTTTTTACACGGAGTCCGGTCTCGGCCCAACCGGCTAAACCATCCCAAGTGAGACATAACCATATCCACAACTTATATCAATGTTTCCAATGTAAATGCCACCATGTGTACATCATGGCATCCGATCTCGGCCCGATTGGCTAAGCCATCTCACTCGGGACATCGCCATTTCAATTAATTACTCAGTTCACAAATCACTTCCATCATTTATTACATAATTCTTGACACTTGGACTCATTTTACATTTCGATCCTTTTCCCTTTTTTATTAGTTCAATAACATCATCCTTCATATTGATGAGTACTATTATGTAATGCATTGTGCACACAAGAGAAGGAGCTTGGAGAATCATACTTCACGTTTTTCAAATAAAACGGCGACATGGTAACACATAGAACAATTAGGGAACATAAACCTTTCAACATAGCACATTAAGCAATCAATTACATATGATCAAGTATGGGACTCATACCAAGTATGTAGACACCAATGATTCGATTCTAAGAAGAATAGAGTTAGCCATACACACCTTGAATGGGTCTTTCCCTAATTCCTATGACATGTTCCGGAACCGTTTAGCTTTTTCAATCTATTCAACAATGTAGCACAATTATACCGTAGTTAGGAATCCGTTCATAGTCCTAGCTCACTTGAGTATCATACTTAACACTACAAATTCGTTATAGTCCCATGGGCCCCTTTTTAGTGGAAGATTCCCCCTTACCTATATTAGGATCATATTCATGCAAGGACATTATCTCCCCCACACCATATTTACTTAACCAATTATCCCCCCCTCCCAACTAAACTTCTGAATTTAGAGGATAGGGTATGGGTTCATACCTTCAACTTTCTCGCCTTCTTGCAAATCTTCAAGAATGCAACAAGAATGGTGAATATTAGAGGGGTGGGTGATCTCTATCACTTTAGAACATCTCTTCCTCACTTTATAATATCAGAAAATGGTTTAAAATGGTGAGGGATGTGTGTTTATATTGAAATAGGGTCGGGTCTTAAAATAAGAAAAAAGGGTGCCCCGATGCAGATATGCGGTCGCATAGGCGACTGCAAATTGACTCTGCGGTCCGCAAAGTTGCTGCAAAAAGGGGGTCTCAGGAGAGTAAATTTTCTGACCGGGTATGTGACCATTATACGGCCCATATACCTGTTTCGCAGTCGCATAATGTGCCGCAGAACTCCCCTCGCAAAACTGCAAGGAAGATATGCGATGGATTATGCGGCCCGCATATTAATTATGTGATCGCATTACGGGACGCATAATTGGAGTCAAATTTGGCCTGTTTTCTTATGCACTATGGGGCCATTATGTGGTCCACAGAGTGATTATGCGACCGCATAATGGGCCGCAGAAATACACTCTTTCGCGAACAATTTCCTCTAAGTTCGTAGGTACTGTTCAATCCAAAAAGTCCGAAGAATTTCTACTATAATAACGCATGGATCTAACTCGGCACCACGAAATCTCGAGTTTTGGGTTAAGAATTTTACGGGTCCTTACATATATGCGTACATAACTTCATAAAGCCACTAAGTTCATCCCATCATATCATCTCGGCCACTACGGGAAAAATCATCAACGTATACCAGCTGATCAGGTGGTGGTGCGTATATAACGCCGCAACCTTTTCCCATATCCCATATACATATAATATACGCGTATATAACGCCATCTGGTCATGGGTCAATGTACATGTATAAATGCATGAAATGCATAAGAAGTAAGTTATATAAGATTTCTCGGAATGTCATAAGATCAATATGCCTTTGATTAATATCATGAAATAAACTTTATCAACTTACGTATTTTCTGAAACCGATGAACAAATGATAGAATAATAGGACACATGGAGAATCAAGAACATAGGCACCTCTAGTATTTCTACGAATAGAGTTATTTATGAAAGTTATGCATTTGCTCGTTTCAATTGTATGGTACGGATTAGGCCAAAAGGGAAGAAGGGATAACTTTAACATACATGAGCCGAATCTCTTGAAAATCCTTCTAATACACGTCTTTTGCGAAAAACACGTAATGACAGAACGAAGTAAGAAAAATAAGTATGATATTATTGATAAAGATTGTATCGTGCTCTCTTAGAATTGCAAATCCCGTTGCTATTATGCGATATCTTCATATGAATTTCTTGTTTAAGCTCCATCCATTTCATAGTAGTTGTAAGCATCTCCATCTTTGTGATTTAGAGAAGCCTTTTATATTAGTAGGTGTGGACCCTACTTTTGGGGATTATTTTATCCAAAATTCTCCTAACATGCCACCAAATTATAAAGACCTCTCACGACCCAAATCCTTATCTAGGTCGCGATGGCGCCCAACGTGGATGTTAGGCAAGCCAACCGTATTAGCCTAGTGAGTCCCATTAAATTTTTATAAAACCTTATAAACGATACTTGAGTTCTTGTCGCGGGTATGAGAGAAATCACAATCATCAAAGGCAATTTAACTGAAATTACCAAAAGAATAGTCTACCAATGTGTGTCCCAGGAACTGGTGTCATAAGTATACATGCATCTAGTAGAAGGAAATCAAAAGAATACATATATCATACTGTCTGAGAGGATGTAGAAAGAATAACAAAAAGGGGAAGACTCCAACGTGCTGTTGAACGACATCAAGGGAAGCAGCTCACCGTGGAATCACTAAATCTCGAGGAGTCAAGAACGTGCTCCGGGCTGACAACTAGATGTACCTGCCTCAGAACCTGTACAATTAAGTACAGAAGCGTAGCATGAGTACATAAACATCATATACCCAGAAAGTATCCAGTCTAATCTCGAAGAAGTAGTGACGAAAGGTGGACTTGACACTCACTAGGGCCAAAACCATTTATTCAATTATAAGGCTAAGCATGAATATCAAATCTGAATGACAATAAAAACAAGAAATGACAAGTCTTTCAACAAGTACATTTAGGTGACAACTCCTATTAAACAGATTACAAATTTATTCTTCAAGGCCTTTTTAACAGTTTGGAAATCATAGGAAATACCAACCTAATTAACATGCGCACAATATGTCAAGGACGTACGACTTGATCCAATAGAAAAGTAAATGTGCACTGCCGAAGAGTCGAACGACGCGAACCATAAATGCATCTATTAACCTGCCGAGGTGAACGACCCGCTCCCATGAGAGTAGTGGAGGAAGTCACCCGCTCGCGGAATATAATTGCGAAGGGGTTTCACATAAACATATCACATTCTTCTTAGTTCAGCTTTCAAATTAATGACTTACTTGCAACCTTTAAATTCTTAAGATGTTGATGTAAACTTTCACCCAACAAAGGCCACACATATAATCAATTAGCAATGTTCACAAGGCATGGTGTAAGCCTAAACTACCCGGACATAACAAGAATAGTCACTACGCGCGGACCCTCATCACCTAGTACGTCCGTAGTCCTCCACAATCATTCGTACAATATGTTATTTCACCTATGGGGACAATTCCCTCTTACAAGGTTAGAAAGGAGACTTACCTCGTATCAAGCCTAATTTCCGATTCAAGAATATGCTCAAACCTCCAAATTTGACGCCCGACAACTCGAAACAATTACATAAACTAGTGAATCTATGCTCGAAAAATCATAGTTCTACTGTTTAAGTGATTACCCAAGCCAATTTGTAAGATTCTAAAAATTCACCCCAAGCCCACATGCTCGGATTTCGGAAATTCTTAAAAACAATTGTTACCCATAACCTAAGGATCAATAATATATGAGTTTTACTAGATTCCATAACAAATTTCGTGGTTAAATCCCATTTTTATCAATATCCTAAGTTTTACCCTAAATCCATGATTTTCACTAATCTTTGTGTGTTAATCTACCCAAAAACTAAGTAATAAACTCACATTAAGTAGGAAATACGTTACCCAAACATGCTAAGTTGAATCCTCTATTTTTGGGAGCTCCTAAATCGCACAAAGTGTGATAAATGCTCTCAAATGAGCCTAAGTCCCGATTTAAAACGACCTTACTGCCTCCCGTGGTTTCGCACATGCGGCGAATGGACGCACCAACGGTCCCGCTTCTGCGGACTAGGGTCCGGACATGCAGAAAGGGAAGGGCCTGGCATGGATCGCACCTGCCGAAGGAGTCCCGCATCTGCGGCTTCGCTTCTGCAAAGAAGGGTCAGCATCTCGGGATCCTGGGCACCCCCTCGACGGCCGTTACTATAAAGCTTTGACCGCACCTGCGGCTGGCCTATCGCAGTTGCGGTCGCACCAGACCTGGTGCACCAGCAGCTCTTTTGAGTTGGCACTCGTCTCGCGCGACGTCCAAATGACATCCGGGGCCCCGAGGCCCCGTTCAAATATACCAACAAGTTCTAAATCATAAAAAAAACTCACTCGAACCTACGGAACGCCCGAAACAACATTAAATCTAAGAATCGTACCCCAAAACCAACTAAACTCAACTTAAGAACTTTAAGTTCTTGGATTCACTTCCGATATGCCAAAACACACTTATACTACTCAAAATGATACCAAATTTTGCGAGCAAGTCATAAATGCCACTACGGAATTATTCCTAGTCTCGAAATTCCGTTCGGACCTTGATAACACCTAAACACGTTCCAAACCACAATTTTTTAACTTCAAGAATCATATTTCACTATTTGGCGCCGAAACGCCCCCGGGTCATCCAAAACCCATTCTGAACCTATGCCCAAGTCCGAAATCATCATAAGAACATATTGGAACCTTCAAATCTTGATTCCGAAGTTGTTAACTAAAAACGTCGATCGAATTCAAACTTGGCCTTTAAGGCCACCCTTAAGGAACTAAGTGTTCCAATTCCAACCCAAACTCATCCAAATTCCCGAATTAACCATCCTCGCAAGTCATAAATCAATAAAAACAAGTACAAGAAGTCTGATATAGGGGCACGGGGTTCTAGAAAGCAAAACGATCGGTGAGGTCGTTACATTCTCCAGCTCTTGAACAAACGTTCGTCCTTCAACGGGTCTAGAATCAAACCTGAAATGTTGAATAAGTGAGGATATCTGCTCCTCATGTCCTCATCAGACTCCCAAGTCACCTTCTCGACTGGTTGGCCGCTCCACTGGACACTCACGATGGAAACCCTCTTAGACCTCAACTGGCGCTCCTGCCTATCAATAATAGAAATGGGCTCCTCCTCGTAGACCAACCTCTGGTCTAGCTGAATGGTACTGAAGTGCAACACATGAGACAAGTCGACGTGGTACCTTCGGAGCATAGATACATGGAAAACAGGATGAACACCTGATAAGCTGGGAGGTAGATAAAGCTCATAAGCAACCTCCCCAACTCGCCCCAACACCTCGAATGGGCCTATATACCTTGGGCTCAACTTTCCCTTCTTTCCGAACCTCATATTACCCTTCACCGGTGAGACTTTCAAGAGAACTTTATCGCCGACCATGAACGATACATCACGTGCCTTCTGATCCGTGTAACTCTTTTGTATGGACTGTGCTGTAAGAAGCCTCTCATGAATCAACTTTACCTTCTCCAAGGCATCTTTTACCAAGTCAGTGCTATATAGCTCAGCCTCGCCTGGCTCAAACCACCCGATGGGCGAACGGCCTCGCCGACCATATAGAGCCTCAAATAGGGCCATCTCAATGCTGGACTGATATCTGTTTTTGTACGCAAACTCGTCCAAGGTAAATAACTGATCCCACTACCCTCCAAACACAATCACACATGCCCTGAGCATGTCCTCCAATATCTTAACTATCCGCTCCGACTGCCCGTCGGTCTGAGGATGAAATGTTGTGCTGAGCTCTACAGGGGTGCCCAACTCACTCTACAAAGCTCTCCATAAATGCGAGGTGAACTGAGGACCTCTATCTGATATGATGGATATAGGCACACCGTGCAACCGGACTATCTCCCGAATGTAAATCTGAGCCAACCTCTCTAAAGTATAAGTAGTTGCCACTGGGACGAAGTGTGATGACTTGGTCAACCTGTCTACAATAACCGAAACTGCTTCAAACATCCACAAGGTCAGCGATAAACCCACTACAAAGTCCATAGAAATGCGCTCCCATTTCCACTCAGGTATAGGCATCTGCTGGACTAGACCTCTTGGCCTTTGGTGCTCATACTTAACCTGCTGAAAATTTAGACATCTAGCCACATACTCCACTAAGTCTTTCTTTAGTAGCCGCCACCAGTAGTGCTGCCTCAGGTCATGATACATCTTCGTGGCACCTGGACGAATAGAATACCGTGAACTATGTGCCTCCTCTAGAATCCTCTCCCTCAGGCCATCCACATTAAGAACACATAGGCGACCCTGAAGTCGCAGGACACCATCCTCGCCAATAGAAACCTCCTTGGTACCACGATGTAGTACCGTCTCTCTGAGAACTGCCAAGTGAGGATCATCAAACTGCCGAGCCTTGATCTGCCCCAATAATGAAGACTGAGGAACAACACATGCAAGAACTCAGCTGGGCACTAAAATGTCCAGCCTCACAAGTTTGTTAGCCAAGAACTGAATGTCCAAGTCTAGTGGCCTCTCCTCCGCTGAAACGAATGCCAAGCTACCCATAATCTCCGTCTTCCCGCTTAAGTCATCTACAACCACATTTGCCTTCCCGGGATGATAAAGAATGGTGGTGTCATAATCCTTCAGTAACTCAAGCCACCTACGCTGCCTCAAATTAAGGTCCCTTTGCTTGAACAAGTGCTGCAAGCTGCGGTGGTCTGTATAAACCTCACAAGACACCCCACACAAGTAATGCCTCCAATCGCTGCCAACTCTAAATCATTCACGGGGTAGTTCTTCTCATGAATATTCACCTGACGCGACGCATATGCAATAACTCGTCCCTCCTGCATTAATACACATCCTAAGACAACGGGTGAAGCGTTGCAATAAACTGTATACATCTCTGAACCGGAAGGAAACACTAGAACTTGTGCTGTGGTCAAAGCTGACTTGAGCTTCTGAAAGCTCGCGTTGCACTCGTCGGACCATTGGAATGGGGCACCCTTCTGGGTCAATCTAATCAGGGGGCTACAGTGGATGAAAAACCCTATACTAATCGGCGATAATATCCTGCCAATATAAAGAAACTCCTGATCTCGATCGCTGAAGTAGGACGTGGCCAACTCTGAATTGCCTCAATCTTCTTAGGATCCACCTTGATACCCTCTCTGGACATCACATGTCCCAAGAATGCTACGGAATCTAACCAAAACTCACACTTGGAGAACTTAGCATACGACTTTTGTTCCCGCAAGGTCTGGAGCACTACTCTCAAATGTTGCTTGTGCTCCCCCAGGCTATGTGAGTAGATCAAGATGTCATCAATGAAGATAATGACAAAGGAAACGATATAAGGCCTGAACACCCTGTTCATCAAATCCATGAACGCTACTAGGGAATTAGTTAAGCAAAACGACATTACCAAGAACTCGTAATGACCATATCTAGTATGGAAGGAAGTCTTTGGAACATCTGAGTCCCGAATCCTCAACTGTTGATACCCACATCTCAGGTCGATCCTAGAAAACACCCTCTCACCCTGAAGCTGGTCAAACAAATCATCGATACGCGGCAACGTGTACTTGTTCTTGATTGTAACTTTGTTCAACTGGCGGTAGTCAATACACATCCACATAGTCCCATCCTTCTTCTTCACAAATAACACTGGAGCACCCCAAGGCGATACACTCGGTCTGATAAACCCCTTAGCTAGTAATTCCTCGAGATGTTCTTTCAATTCTTCCAATTCTTTCGGAGCCATACGGTACGGTGGAATGGATATAGGATGGGTGCCTACATCCAAGTTAATGCAAAAATTGATATCACGCTTTGGCGGCATCCTTGGGAGGTCAGAAGGAAACACATCGGCAAAATCACAAACTACTGGCACTAGATCAATCGTCGGAGACTCTACGGTGGTGTCCCGCACATAAGTGAGATAAGACAAACAACCCTTATCGACCATACGTCGAGCCTTCAGGAAAGAAACAACCCGACTAGCTGCACTAACTGAGGAACCTCTCCACTCCAGTCTCGGTAACTCAGGCATGGCTAAGGCAACACTCTTGGCATGGCAATCCAAGATGGCGTGATAAGGAGATAACCAGTCCATGCCCAGGATGACCTCAAAGTCGGTCATATCCTGTAACAAAAGGTCCGCCTTAGTATGGAACCACAGAAGGTGACCACACAGGACTGATAGATCCGGTCCACAACTAGAGAACCGCCCAATGGAGTGGACACATAAATCGGAGTACCCAAGGACCCACGAGGAACATCCAAGAAAGGAGCAAACAGAGATGATACATATTAATAGGTAGACCCTAGATCAACTAATACTGAAGCCTCCATATCACAGACGAAGATGATACCTGTGATAATGGTATTTGAGGCCAATGCATCTGGTCTGACTGGAAAAGCATAGAATCTGGCAGGAGCACCGGCTGGCTGGCCTCCACCCGACTGAATAGCAGTTGGCTGAGCTCCCCATATCTGGCCTCCAACTCTACGGCGACCCCTACCCATCTGTCCTCCACTTTTAGATGGCCGGACTACTAGTACTGAAATCATAGGTTAATGGCCCTGGTGCACTGCCTTGTCCCGAAGCCTGGGGAAAAACCTCTTCATGTGACCTGGATCCCCATACTCGTAACAACCTCTCGGCACCATAGAATGTTGCCCTAAAGACTGACCTTGGTGTCCGGAATACCCACCGGAGGAACCCTGAATGGCTTGGGGGACGGTATGAACTCTCTGGTATTGCACTGAAATAGGTGCTGGAAGAACCTTGATGACCAGAATACCCGCCGGAGGAACCCTGAATAGTCGATGGATGATAAGAACTCTCCAGCATGGCACTAAAATAAGGCCTCGACGGAGCGCCTCGAGGAGGTGGTGCTGAATATGGGGGCCAACTGGGCTGGCCCCTCCCAAACTAACCTCTTCCCCTAACCGGAGCACCTGTGAAATCTCCAGAAAATTGAGCTCTCTTATCCTAGTGACCCTGCTCTCTACCCCTCAGACGATAACCCTCAATCCTGCGTGCGATCTCCACCACTAGCTGATAAGAAGTCCCCATCTCCACCTCTCGAGCCATGTTGGCCTTATTACCAGAGTGCAACCTTGATAAAAATCTCTGCACTCTCTCTGCATCAGTAGGAAGTATCATGAGTGCGTGACGAGACAACTCCGGAAACCTCGCCTCGTAGTCGGTCACTGACATATGACCCTGCTCAAGCTGCTCGAACTGGTACCACAGCTCTTCCCTCTCAGAGGGTGGGATATACCTCTCCAGGAATAACTGTTGAACTGCTCCCAAGTGATGGGAGGAGAATTTGCCAGCCTGCCAATAACATAAGACTGCCACCATCTACGGGCCCTGCCCTCTAGCTGGAAAGTGTTGAAGTCAACCCCATAAGACTCCAGTATCCTCATGTTGTGCAGTCTGTCCCTGCATCTATCAATTAAATCCTGAGCATCCTCATGATGCTCACCCCCGAAGACAAGAAGGTGAAGTCTAGTCGATCTTTCTAGTAACTTTTGCGGATCGCTGCCTGCAGCTGGTCGGGACTCAGGGGCCCGCCCACGGGTATGGTACCCGGAGTCTGATAAACGGTAACTGCATGTCCTAGAGCCTGGGAAGTAGGGATCTGTGCTCCCCCTCCCACCTGAGATGTGTCCGGGTCCACAGGAAATAAACCAGCATGGGTCATGGTGTCCATGAACTGCATCATACGGCCCATGACCTCATGAAAGCCCGGCGCTGTCATGAAATCCACCAGGGCAGGATCTTCTATGGGCACCTCGCCCTGCTCCCTAATGATAGGGTCCTCTTCTGGTCGTGCAACTGGGGTAGCTCTAGGATGCCCTCGTCCCCTACCTCGGGCCGGTGCCCTCCCCCAGCCTCTGCCTCGGCCTCTAGAAACGGGAGGAGCAGCCTCTCCCAGTTCCGAAATGTCAATCGTGCGCGTCCTTACCATATATGTGAGAGAATATAAGTGTGAAATTTAATATACTATCAACTGCACAACACAAGATGAATAAAGAGAGATTTCCTACCACCCTACAGCCTCCCGAAGATAAATAGAGACGTCTTCGTAGTGATCCGCAAGACTCTATTAGGTTCGCCAGTTACTTGTGAGACCTATGTGAACCTAGAGCTCTGATACCAAGTTGTCACGATCCAAATCCTAATCTAGGTCGCGATGGCGCCCAACATCGATGTTAGGCTCCAACCTTATTAGCCTAGTGAGTCCCATTAAATTTTTATAAAACTTTATTAGCGATACTTGAGTTCTTATCGCGAGTATGAGAGAAATCACAAGCATCAAAGGCAATTTAAATGAAATGACCAAAAGTTAAGTTTTAAATAGTTTCATGTCCAAAATAATAGTCTACAAATGTGTATGCCAGGAACTGGTGTCACAAGTATACATGCATCTAGTAGAAGGGAATCAAAAGACTACATCTATCCTACTGCCTGAGAGGATGTAGACAGAATAACAAAAAGGGAAGACTCCAATATGCTGCTGAACGACATCAAGGGAAGCAGCTCATCGTAGAATCGCTAAATCTCAAGGAGACAAGAATGTGCTCCGTGCTGACAACCAGATGTACCTGCCTCAGAACCTGTACAATTAAGTACAGAAGCATAGCATGAGCACATAAATATCATGTACCCAGTATGTATTCAGTCTAATCTCGAAGAAGTAGTGACGAGAGGTCGGCTTAACACTCATTAGGGCTAAAACAATTTATTCAATTATAAGGCTAAGCATGAATATCAAAGCTGAATGACAATAAAAACAAGAAATGACATTTCTTTCCACAAGTACATTTAGGTGCCAACTCCTGTTAAACAGATTACGAATTTATTCTTCAAGGCCTTTTTAACAGTTTGAAAATCATAGGAAATACCAAGCAAATTAACATGCGCACAATATGTCAAGGACGTACGGCTTGATCAAACAGAAAAGTAAATGTGCAATGCTGAAGGGTCGAGCGGCGCAAACCATAGATGCATCTATTAACCTACAGAGGCGAACGGCCCGCTCCCATGAGAGTATTGGAGGAAGTAACCCGTTCGCAGAATATAATTGCGAAGCGGATTCACATAAACATAGCACATTTTTCTCAATTCGTTATTCAAATTAATGACTTACTTGCAACCTTTAAATTCTTAAGATGTTGATGTAAACTTTCACCCAATGAAGGCCACGCATATAATCAATTAGCAATGTTCACAAGTCATGGTGTAAGCCTAAACTACCGCGATATAACAAGAATAATCACTACGCACGGACGCTCGTCACCTAGTACGTACGTAGTCCCCCACAATCATTCGTATATTAAGTTATTTCACCATTGGGGACAAATCTCTCTTACAAGGTTAGAAAGTAGACTTACCTCGTACCAAGCCTACTTTATGATTCATGAATGTGCTCAAACCTCCTAATTTGACGCCCGACAACTCGAAACTAGCCAAACATTACATAAACTAGTCAATCTATGCTCGAAAGTTCATAATTCTACTGTTTAAGTGATTACCCGAGCCAATTTGTAAGATTTTTTAAAAATTCACTCACGGGCCCACATGCTCGGATTACGGAAATTCTTAAAGAAAATTGTTATCCATAAACTAAGGATCAATAATATATGATTTTTACTATATTCCATAACAAATTTCGTGGTTAAATCCTATTTTTATCAAAACCCTAAGTTTTACCCTAAACCCATAATTTTCACTAATCTTTGTGTGTTAATCTACCAAAAAACTAAGTAATAAACTCACATTAAGTAGGAAATACGTTACCTCAAGATGCTAAGTTGAAACCTCTGTTTTTGGGAGCTCCTAAATCGCCCAAAGTGTGATAAATGCTATCAAATGAGCCTATGTCCTGATTTAAAATGACTTTACTGCTTCCACTGGTTTTGCACCTGCAGCGAATGGACCGCACCTGCGGTCCAGCTTCTGTGGACCAGGGTCCGTACTTGCGGAAAGGGGAGGGGCTGGCATTGATCGCACCTGCGAAAAGAGTCCCGCACTTGCGGCTCCGCTTCTACGAATAAGGGTCCGCATCTGCAGATCATAGGCACCTCCTCGATGGCCGCATCTACGAGGCTTTGACTGCACCTGCGGGTGGCCTATCGCAGGTGCGGTCGCACCAGACCTGGTGCACTAGCAGCTCTTTTGAGCTGGGACTCGCCTCGCGCGACGTACGAATGACATTCGGGACCCCCGAGGCCCCGTTAGAATATACCAACAAGTTCTAAATCATAAACACTCGCTCGAACCTACAGAATACCGGAAAAAACATTAAATCTAAGAATCGCACCCCAAAACCACTAAACTCAACTTAAGAACTTTATGTTCTTAGATTCACTTCCAATACACCGAAACGCACTTGACGACTAAATTTGATGAGCAAGTCATAAATGCCACCACGAAACTATTCCAAGTCTCGGAATTCTATTCGGACCTCGATAACACCAATACACGTTCCAAACCTCAAATTCTGAACTTCAAGAATCATATTACATTATTTGGCACCAAAACGCCCCCGGGTCATCCAAACCCCATTCCGAACCTACACCAAAGTCTGAAATCATCATACAAACCTATTGAAACCTTCAAATCCCGATTCTGAGGTCGTTTACTAAAAGCGTCGACCGAAGTCAAAATTTGCCTTTAAGACCACACTTAAGGATTTAAGTGTTCCAATTCTAACCCTGACTCATTCAAATTCCCGAACCAACCATCCCCGCAAGTCATAAATCCAGTATAGGAAGTCTGATATAGGGGCACGAGTGTCACGACCCAAATGGATGGGCCGCGAAGGGCATCCGGTACCTTACTCGACCGAGTACCAACATAACGTATCTTTCTTATTACATTAGCATATACATGTGACATACTGGCCTAATAGGCCAACATAATCATTTATAAACTCAAAACATAGGCCGATAAGGCCGTACAATCTTTAACGTATACGACATATTTCTACAAGCCTCTAAGAGTACATAAATGTCATAAAGGTCGGGATAGAGTCCCGCCATACCAAACAATACACGTCTAAATCATACTAACCAAACAAGCAACTCCGAAGCAAATGGAGTGCACCAACATCTTCCGCTGAGCTGATAGCGTACTTGGGGGGCTCTCGACCTGTCTATCAGGATCTGCGGGCATGAAACGCAGCGTCCCCAGGCAAAAGGGTTGTCACTACAAATAATGTACCGAGTATGTAAGGCACATAAATAAGTATATGAGAGACATGGAAGAAATATAGAGCACATGAATAACTTGTAAGCCTGAATAGATTTGTAAATCATAAATTACTTTTAGCGTCATGCATATGCATATGAATGTCATGTCGTGCATAGGTACATGTTTCATAACATCATCAGCCTCTGAGGCATCCCATCATATCATATAGGCCATTGTGGGCAAAATCATCATCGTATACCAGCTGACCAGGCGGTGGTGCGTATATAACGTCATAACCTTTCCCATATCCTATATACATACATATATATATATATATATACATACATATATATATATATATATACATATATATATATATATATATATATATATATATATTTATATGTATGTATGTATATATATATATATATATGTATGTATGTATATATATATATATATATATACACATATATATAAATACATATATACGCGTATATAATGTCGTTTCAATAAACATACATATATACACGTACATAACGATGTTTAAACCATATTTCAGCCAATGTGGGCAACATCATCATCATATACCAGCTGATCAGGTGGTGGTGCATATATAACACCGTAACCTTTTCCCATATCCCATATCCCATATACATATATTTACATATATACGCGTATATAACGCAATCTGGTCATGGGAATGTGCATATGTAAATGCATGAAATGCATATGAAATACGTCAATAAAATCTCTCGGTACGTCATAAGACCATTATGCCTCTGATTAATATCATGAAATAAACTTTACCAACATACGTATTTTCGAGACCCATGAATAGAAGATAATAATAATTCTCATGGGGAATCAAGAATATACACACCCCTACTATTGCTATGAATAGAGTAATTTATAGAAAGTGTGTATTTGCTCGTTTCTTCAGTGTAATTTGGACCATGCCAAAAGAAAGAACGGATAGCCTTAACATACCTGGAGTAGGAACAACTCCGTATAATTATCTCGTTGGGAACCTTCGTGGTTGAGTGAAATTTGCCCTTGCTTGTAAAACTTCACGGACGATTATTGCTTCTTGGAATGAATCACGTTTTTTTTCTTTGTTTGGAAGAGGTATGGTTTCTGCTTTTGATTTGAATCAAGACTTTGCTTATGAATTTTTAAGGTTGGACAAAGATTCCGTACTTAATATCTTTTTGTTTGAAAACCAAAATACAGAATATGGTATCTTGTTTGCTGAGACTTTAAAGCTTAGTCATCCCAATCATTTATCCATTTGGAAAAAGTGACTATTAGTCATTTGAAATTTTGTGGCTTCTTGCCACGTGGGGTGGGGTGAGATGTAAATGTTTATCCATTTATTAGTTAAATAGGTAATGTCCTGTTACCCGGTAATTAATCAATTACCCGTATAATTTAAAAATTATCTCAACTTAATTAAATACTACTCTCTTTTAACATACCTTGTACACCTTACTATCATGGCGATATAGTACCTTGTATGGCACTACTCCATAAATACCGGCTATTTTAGCTCGGGCCATATTTTATCCCAAAATGCCAAACTTTGAAAATTTTCATTTTCTTAGAGTTGCTCCCCCTTTTACCTTTATGAATTTACTAATCACTTGTGAAATGGCATAATCCTTATAATCCCCAAATACTCTTTTCCTTGGACTGATGTCAATTACCTTACGACAAACTCAACGTAAAATATTGCAGGGTGCAACATCGTCGTAACTTATTACTACGAAGTGTAACATCATCGTAATGTAATATTGTCGGGTACAACACTGTCGTAACTTAATACTACAGAGCATAACATCGTCGTAATATAATATTTCAGAACGTAATATTGACGTAATGTTGCGGGCGGTAACATCATTCCCCCCTTTGGAGCATTCGTCCTCGAATGTTGACTGATGCTCTTATCATTTTCGTAAATTATAGATTTTGTGAATACCTTAATACTCTTCTTTCCATTTAAGCAGTTGCTCTGTGAATAAATCCAAAGTCTAGGGTCTTCCCCCCTTTAGTCTTTTTGCTTAATCATGACTTGTGGTCGAAATCTTCATAATCTTGCAACTTCTGCTACCTTCTGTCATGCAGCCTGTATGACCCTGGCTTTGTAGGTGCACCTATGCGATTCATTCCTTTTTCCTTTTATCTTTTAGTCAATCTGTAGACCTTACTTTGTATATACAAGGCTTAATAGGATGCCTCTGTGGGCCTCTATAGGTATACGGAAGTCCTTTGCGTAGAACTTGCGAATATGGCCATATCTTATTTCATAGATCTGGTTATCCATCCATATAACTTTACTGCATTTACATGGGTTATACTATACCATAATTTTTTTTCTTCAATCTACCTTTGCTGACGTATGCTTACCAAGTTCCCAGTTACTTTTGTTGCCTACCCTTTAGGTATAAATCTCAGTCCTTTAATGCCCCTTCATTACCGTTCGTCTTAAGAATTATTGCCTTATCTCGTGTCATACTTTGTAACTTATATCTGACAATTGTTGATTCGCCTCAATGTTGATCTATAATCCTTTACTTAAAGACTTGAAACTTCCTATGTAATACATTACCTCTAGGGCTTACGTTGTATGGAGCAACATTTGAAATGATTTCCATAGTCATATTTCATAGTGTCTCAATATGATTCACTTTATGGGGGTATCTTGATTTTGTGCCGCCAGCGAAATTTTTTTCTCCTTCTCTTCTTCTATTTTCTCTTTTTTTTTTATCATTATTCAAATGAAAGCCCAAACGCCATCCTTTATTTGTCACAATTATCCTATCATTTTATTATTAGGTCAACATTTCATTCTTTCTAAATGCTATTAATCTTAGATTCCTTTGAGTTCATTCAGGCTATACTGAACTTTCAATAACTTAGAGAAACCATTATCTCTATTGTTTTTATGGACTTACTCCTGAGGACTTATCCATTCTCGTCACCTTTTCACTTACCTTTCCTCATTTTTACTCATGTTTTCTTAAAACTTTGTCACTCTACCATACTTCAACTTGCTTGTACCATAAATTTCCTTATGTTATTCTGGAACGTCAAGCGATACATCACCTCGTCTCCAACTCTTCTCTACTCTCTTAACTAGATCTCTCTGTACTTATAAACCATAGGTTGGAAGATATGCCGCCGATGATGCCGCTATCATTCCCGATTATTGGATCCCCGTGCTTATAACCTTCTATCCGAAGTATGGACTATTCATAACTTTCTGCATTTGAGTATCTCATATGTTGTTCACTTTTACCTTACTTACTTAAAATCTCGTATCATATCTTTTATCTCCTTCATAACCTCCATTCCACGTAGGTGTAATTCACGTCCATAACTTGAAGCTCTATAATAATACTCGCACCTCTAGTTCATACACAATCCGGTGGGAGCTTCGTACTGACTTCTTATGAGGCTGGTACTTCTTCTAACTGGCTTCCTTGTAGAGCCACTATAGATTGTGGTTGTTGTGTTGTTTCTCTTAAACATCTGATATTAAGAGTGATTCTGTCATGTTCTCCACCACAACTTCTATAATTTTTCTACGTCCAATAATCAGACTCCTGATTTACTTAGGTGATGTAATTCTTTAGTTTCCTCTTCCTTCTGATCAGCCTTTACGTAGGCTTAGGATATCTTCCGATCTGTGGCTCATGGTACCAGTTATCACCTTAGCCTTTCATGGGCGTTATGGAATATCCATGATACAATCTTCTAATAATTCAATCCTTTGTCTATGCCCTGGGCTTAATTCATTCTTTTAACTTGTACCAGAGTCTTCTATGGTTGTATGATTGTCAACAAATATGCTTCCTAGATAATGCTCCAAAATCTTGAGTGTATCCATAACTTACTAACTTTGTATGATTGATCAAATAATTCTTTTGTTCCTTAGCTTTCTTTCAACGTAAGCTATTACTTTTCCTGGTCTTTCTACCCCCTCGTTGTGTCCATACTTAGCTTATCTTAGTTCCCACACTTTCCAGAGTATTTATACAACTCATATGATCTCGAATATTACCTTTAACTCTTACTTCCCGTTCATTAACCACGGTATGTGCCACTTCCTTATGGAGTGCACATCTCATTGTTGTTGCGAGATTATTGTTACACGACCATTTCCTCTTTAGGTCGTTGTGCTTAGGTTAAAGCCTTCTTTCTTATCTCCTCAGCTAGTGTTTCGTTGTAGTACTTAGGGAGAACCCTTGACTCTCGTAAAGTTGTGAGCTTATTACGGACCTTTTTTTTATGTCCTTACTTGCCTATAATCATCTGTAGTTGCTTACTTCCTTGTCCTTGTGCTTGTATGACTGCTTCTGAACTGATATTTTGACTGCCTTCCCTGTGGAACTTTATTTTATCCCCGTAACACTCATACAGTACCTTTAACTACCCCAACTCTTGTTTGAATATATATCAAGTATTATAATGATATTCTCCGAGGCTGAATTCTCCATGTTGGGTTCTACTATGTTTATCTTACATGATCTGATGACTCGTCTGTAACCTCCTATTTAGCCATAACTAAGGTCTTCCTGACCAATTTCTAACTACTCGTTGGCCCATTCTCATATCAATATTCCTCGTAACCTTTCTTGGGTTATTTACTTTGTTTTAACTTACGTCTCGCACTGGCTCCTTATTTATTAATAACAGATCGGCAGGAACCTTTACTTCCTCTCCTTGACGTCGTGCTTGCACAATATTCTTGAATCATAGTGTATCTGTAAGATTTGGATAAGTTCCATCTCATTCCTCTTTCATTTATCACATTCTTTCTTTACCATTCCATAGTCACTAGAACCACTTAATTCTGACTTAATGCCACATTACTCCATATTCCCCCCTTTAGGGGTGTACTAAAAGCTGAAGCCATGAGGATCTACCTATAGATATTTTACCTCTTCATATTTGGCGTCGTTTCTCAACATCAATGATCCTTACTCGCCTTGCGGCAATTCTTCTGTACCAAGGATGTCAAATTCCCTTACTCATGAGGGTGACACTTAGTGTAACTGGCACATACAGTCTCTTAAGCTTAACTTTTCTCACATTGCTTCCTCTAGGGAAGCGTCTCCCTGAATGACTATTCTCTGAATTCATCGTGAATCTCTTTCCGTAGTCCATTCTATTACCGCCGGAACGAAATCTTAAATTCCCATGATGCCAAGTATTTTCCAATCATTCAGTACCTAATTCATATTTAGTTTATCTTGTTTACCAGTCCATACTGATTTCTATTACTCTGGGGATTAACTCTCCCCTCTTCTAGTCGCGTTGGAGTCGCGAACTTATTTCACGAAATGAGGATATAACCTTATGGCCTATATTCTTTCGTTGTCTTAAGGCCCATCACCTTTCGTCTCTTCCTTCATTTGACTATAGGTTTTGTAACACTCTACCGTTTTCATCCATGTATCACACCTCATTCATAATGCTTCCTTATCTCTCTTCTCATTACTCTGCTAATATTTCTGCATATACCTTTTCTTGTGAAAACTTCAATACGACATTATTTCGCTTTTAGCTTCCCTTTGCTGTATCCAATGGCTTTTTGGGTTGCTCAACATCCTCGCTCTACTAGGGATGAGATCCATATCAAGGTAATATTTATCTCTTCGAGGCTTCCTGTGCCTATCTTGTAGCACTCATATCTAGTTGTACTATTTTAGACTGCACCATCTAGGTGCCTCACAAGGAGATCCATTAGCACATTTTCAATATCCTTCGGAAATATCAACTAACGCAAACAATTCATCCATCATTTTGGCTCACTCTAACCCCAGCCGGATCGTGATATTATGTCCTTCTCTTAAACCATATTTGCTAGCCCCCATAGAGCGTAACTTAGATCCGTGTGGCCAATTATACATACCTATGTTGTTGTTAAAGGTAACTCAAAATGCTTATATCCCTCTTCCTGAATGGTAAATAAGGATAATCTTTATTAACTGTGTACCTTGTACCCTTCTTCACCTTGCTTATTTTACTTGCTGCAACTCATGTCTAACTTTGGATTTTGTTATTCCTTTTTACTATAAGAGTGGATAAGTATTCTTTCCTAAAAGATCCTTATCAAGAACCGTACACCTTTAAGTATACTCATGATCTGCTGAAGACCTCTCATTTACTCATCATAAGCAAGATGCAAAATCGAGTTCCTCTAACTCAATACTTCCATAGTTATATCTCTTATCGATCGTGTTTTTGAATGAAGGCATCGCCGTACTGTGAATAAGATAGAGTTTAGGAATTTGAGTTCTTACAACTGAGCTCTACCATGCGATCTAGAGTAAGAAGAAAGAGTGACAGTCCTAAATGCCTCGTAGCCTCCTGCTTATAAGTGTGGTGCACGACACACCCAAAAAAAAGAATCTACTAGACACGGCTTGTAGACTCCCTAGGACAGAACTGCTCTGATACCACTTTTGTCACGACTCAAACCAATGGGCCGCAATGGGCATCCGGTACCTTACTCGAACGAGTACCAACATAACGTATCTTTCTTATTACATCATCATATACATGTGTCACACGGGCCTAATAGGCCAACATAATTATTTATAAACTCAAAACATAGGCCGACAAGGCCGTACAATATTTTACGTATAAGACATATGTCTACAAGCCTCTAAGAGTACATAAATTTCATAAAGGTCGGGATAGAGTCCCGCCATACCAAACAATACACGTCTAAATCATACTAACCAAACAAGCAACTCCGAAGCAAATGGAGCGCACCAACATCTTCCGCTTAGCTGATAGCGTACTTGGAGGGCTCTCGACCTGTCTATCAGGACCTGCGGGTATGAAACATAGTGTCCCCAGGCAAAAGGGACGTCAGTACGAATATTGTACCGAGTATGTAAGGCACATAAATAAATACATAAGAGACATGGAAGAAATATAGAGCACATGACTCAACTTGTAAGCCTGAATAGCTTTGTAAATCATAAATTACTTTTAGCGTCATGAATATGCATATGAACGTCATGTCGTGCATAGGTACATGTTTCATAACATCATCAGCCTGTTAGGGCATCCCATTATATCATATCGGCCACTGTGGGCAAAATCATCATCGTATACCAGCTGATCACGTGGTGGTGCGTATATAACGCCATAACCTTTCCCATATCCCATATACATATATACGCGTATATAATGTTGTTTGAATATACATACATATATACGCGTATATAACTCCGTTTGAACCATATTTCAACCACTGTGGGCAACATCATCATCATATACCAACTGATCGGGTGGTAGTGCGTATATAATGACGTAACCTTTTCCCATATCCCATATACATATATTTACATATATACACGTATATAACGCCATCTGGTAATGAGAATGTGCATATGTAAATGCAAATGAAATACGTCAATAAAATCTCTCGGTACGTCATAAGGCCATTATGCCTCTGATTAATATCATGAAATAAACTTTACCAACATACGTATTTTCGAGACCCATGACAGAAGATAATAATAATTCTCATGGGGAATCAAGAATATAGACACCCCTACTATTGCTATGAATAGAGTAATTGATAGAAACTGTGTATTTGCTCGTTTCTTCAGTATAATTTTGACCATAACAAAAAAATAAGGGATAGCCTTAACATACCTAGAGTAGGAACAACTCCGTATAATTATCCCGTTGGGAACCTTCGTGGTTGAGCGAAATTTGCCCTTGCTTGTAAAAATTCACGAACGATTATTGCTTCTTGGAATGAATCACACTTTTTTTTCTTTGTTTGGAAGAGGTATGGTTTCTGCTTTTGATTTGAATAAAGACTTTGCTTATGAATTTTTATGGTTTGGACAAAGATTTTGTACCTAATATCTTTTGGTTTGAAAACCAAAATACAGAATATGGTATCTTGGTTTGCTAAGACTTTAAAGCTTAGTCATTCCAATCATTTACCCATTTGAAAAAAGTGACTATTAGTCGTTTCCAATTTCGTGGCTTCTTGCCACGTGGGGTGGGGGTGAGATGTAAATTTTTATCCACTTATTAGTTAACTAGGTAATGTCCTGTTACCGGTAATTAATTAATTAACCCGTATAATTTAAAAATTATCTCAACTTAATTAAATACTACTCTCTTTTAACATACCTTGTACACCTTACTATCATGGCCATGTAGTACCTTGTATGGCACTAATCCATAAATACCGGGTATTTTAGTTCGGGCCGTATTTTATCCCAAAATGCCAAATTTTGACAAAATTCGTTTTCTTAGAGTTTCTCCCCCTTTCACCTTCATGAATTTACTAATCACTAGTGAAATAGCATAATCCTTATAATCCCCAAATAATCTTTTCCTTGAACTGATGTCAATTACCTTACGACAAACTCAACGTAAAATACTGCAGGGTGCAACATCATCGTAACTTATTACTACGAAGCGTAACATCATCGTAATGTAATACTATCGGGTACAACACTATTGTAACTTAATACTGCAGAGCATAACATCGTCGTAATATAACATTTCAAAACGTAATATTGACGTAGTATTGCGAGGCGTAACAACGGGGTTCTAGAATGAAAAATGACCGGTCGGGTCGTTACAAGACAAGAGTGTCATTGCATCTTAAGTCCCTTGCTTCCACGTGGGGATAGGGTGTTTATTCAACTTATCCACAAAATTTTAATTACATTGTTAATCTCCCACTAAAATCAATAATTATCCAATTATCCACATAATTAAGAATTATCTCAAACTACTTAAAATACTACTCACTTTTTACACACTTTATATACCTTATTATCATGATCATGTGGTACCTTGTATGACACAAGTCTATAAATACCGGGTATTATAGCTTAGATCATATTTTATCCCAAAATGTCAAACTTCAGTGAAGCTCATTTTCTTCGATTCTCTCACCCTCTCACTTTCACAAATTTACTTATCACTTATTTGAAATAGCATAATACTTATAATATAAAAATAATCTCATTCTCGAGCTTTCATCAATTTAATTATGGCGTACTTTCACGTAAGAAAATATAGGGTGTAACAAGCTAAATCCCTACAATAATATGAAATTGTGCACTCTCGAATCATCATTTCGGAGATAAATGAAAACAAAATAAGAAACAAAAAAAAGGATAAAAGATATGGTCAGCAGAAGTTACCATAATGGTAAATAAGAAGTTATCGTAATGCTAAATAACGGTCAGAAACTTACTGGCAAGCAGGTGATCCAGAAGGACAAATCCTTAAGGAACAATGAAGAAAATTCATGTGATTACAGACTCATAGAAAAAATAGAAGTGAAAGACAGATGTCCCACAAAAACACTGTCACGATCCGGAATTCTCACCTTCGGGATCGTAATGACGCCTAACATTTCACTTGTTAGGCAAACCAACTCTAGAGAACCGTTAAGTTCATTATTATTCAATTCAATAAATAAAATCAATTAAGCAAAAATGAGATAAAACCGAGTGCGGAATAACATAATTGCCCATAATATTTACTACAATCTGGATCAGGAGTCATAATTCACGAACTTGTAGGATTTTCTACAAACAGAGTCTGAAAGAAATAAAATTGTTTTGAATGAAAAGAAACAATAAAAATAAGAGGAAAATAGAAGGGGACTTCAAGGTCTGCGAATGCCAATAGATTTACCTTGAGTCTCCAATAAACAAGTCCGAGCTGCTATGCCTCTCGATCAGCTGGAACCAATGCCAAAATCTGCACAAAAAGTGCAGACTGTAGTATAGTAAAACAGACCCCATGTACTCTGTAAGTGCAGAGCCTAACCTCGGCGATGTAATGACGAGGCTAAGGCGGGTCATTCACACTACAACATGCATGCAGTATTATAATAAAGACAGGAAAAAAAAAGAATAAAATAAGGCAGTCAGTCAAAAATAATAACTACAACCAATCCTTAAAGTTCAAATAAAAATACTGTAAAACCAACACAGCTCAAGGAAATAGAAACACATAAGTTTTTGAGGCGCGAAACACGATCCCACCGTATCACAATATCAGTATCATAATTCACCCTTTTTTCACCAAAATAATCCACCATTATTCTACCTGTTACAGTGTGCAACCCGATCCCACCGTACAGTACAATTTAGAATACAATTTAGAAGAGGCAACAAAATCCACCAACGGAACACTATTTGATAATTTTCTAGAGTTTGGACATAAATTAATAGATATTTAAAAAGGTATAAATTCAAAATGCATGTATTGGTAACTTCTGTATTAGAACCTGATATTTACATGTAATTGAATTAGAAATTAACATATATGTAATACATCACTTCTCACATAAGTCGTTATTAACACTTTATTCATGTAAGTAACAAATTAAAAAGTATAATAATTTTAAAATATTCTTGATATGAATTAGATAAAAGAGTGGGTTAGTTAGTATAAATGTATCATGAAATCAATAGGTTACAATTATTCACAAATCCTACACTATCTATTAGTTGCATATGTTATTAAAGACTTCTAATATCTACTCTCTTATGTTAGCATTCTAAGTTTTTTTTTTCTCATTTCTAAAGTATTACGTGAAACGCACGTACATATAAACTAGTAATAGTAAAATACGCAAAAAAAGTCCAAACCTGTAATGATCCGATAAGTTATTTTGAGTGATAGCCTTTAGTTCTATATTATGATACCTCCCATAGCTTTATTTGATATTTCTTTATTTGCGTGCATGGTCTGTCACACTTTTCGGAAAGCTTTTATGTAGAATTTTGAAGAAAATAATATTTTTGACTTAAAATAAGGCTAGAGTTTACCACAGTCAATATTTTTGGTAAACAACATCTGATCGATGCTTTGACGATTCCGATAAGTTTGTATGATATTTTTGAACTTTTACGCATGCTTGGTTGGGGTCCTGAGTGACCCTAGCGCGTTTCGGCGCATTATGTGAAAGATAGTGAAAAATGAGTTTTCAAGTTGAAATCTGGAGTTTTGAGGATCGAATTTGTTAATTTGGTAATATTTTGATGATTTGAGGTAGCGATCGAGTTTGTATGATATAATTATACTTATGTGCATGTTCATTTTTGAGCCCGAGGGGCTCGGGTGAGTATTAGATGAGTTTGGATGGTCTTAGAATTGCTGGTGCTCACCAATTACTAGTGCAAGACTGCAGATCTCGCATTTGCAAGGTCTGGCTTGAATTTGTGAGCTTCGCTTTTATGGTCATGTGCTCGCATTTGGGAAAGGCTTTGGGACTGGAGAATTTCACATTTGCAAAAAAGGGACGGCATTTGCGAAGGATGGAAAATTGCAAATGTGGCTGGAGTTTGGCATTTGCGACTATGGCAACTTTGGAGCAGCTTTGAAAAAGCAAAACTTTGTTCGCATTTGTGGAACAAGGGACCTTCACAAATGTGAAGGTTTTGTCATATTTGCAACTTCTGTGTATCCGATACATTGTTCGCGTTGTGACCAGTGTCTCGCATTTGCAAACAAGTGTTTGAAAATGCGACGTCTGCAGCTGGATAAATGATTGGGACATCAAGACTATGCTTATTTTACACTATTTTTCAACCCCAAATACTCTAGAGGCGATTTTCTTAAGAGATCATCTTCCCAAAATCATTGGTGAGCATATTTAACTAGTTTTCAATCACTTTTCATGAATATTTATGTCAAATATAACAATTTCATGGCAGAAATTAGGAGTTTTAGGTAGAATTTAGAAATTATGAAAATTTGAGATTAAGACCTCAAATTTAGGTCAGATTTCAAAATTAGTTACATAACCGGACTCGGGGGTGAATGGCTAATCCGGTTTTGGTTCGAATCTAGTATTTCGACCAAGTGAACCCGGGGTTACTTTTGTTGCCTTTTTAAAATAATCATAATTGAACTTTTTCCGTGGGTAGTTTCTAAACTTATTTTGAATTGTTTGATCGATAATTGGCTAGATTCGGTTGGTTTAGAGGCTTGTTCGAAAGGAAAATCCGCAATTGATTATTGATTTTGTTTCCGAGTGAGGTAAGTACCGTTGTTAGCTTTGTCTTGAGGGAATTAGTTTTTGTTGGTCTATTTTCTACATGAATTATGTGTGGGGATAACGTATATGTAAAGTGAAGAGTATATATATGTTGTCGCGGGTTAAAGCATGCAGATGGAAATTGTCTTATGGGACCATCTTGTTTCATTTACTATGGCCTTCCATGCCTTAGTTATATTTCTATTCCTTTAATTATTTACTTTTGTTTTTATTGCTATTTTGGAGTTGTTGTGATATTGAAAGTTGAGTTACTTATCATAACACCATGGCTGAAGTTGAAATTTGTGTCCCACTTTTCTTGATACTTTGGGTTATTAATAATGCTTGGTAAGGAAGAGCAAAAAGCAAGAATGTTTTCGTGCCATAGTTACAAGTTATTATTGATTGGGTGAATGTGAGGATTAAAGCATGATGGGTAATGTCGTGCACTTGATTGCTTTATTATCATTATCATGTGAGGATGAGAGTAAAACAACGATCGGTGATGCCATGCACTTGATTGCTTTAGTATCATTATCATGGTGAGGATGAGAGTAAAAGCACAAAGAATGATGTCGTACCATTGCATTATATTACACGGTAAGGATGAGAGTAAAAGCATGAAGGTTGATGTCGTGTAATTTGATGCTTTTATTGCTTTACTTGATTCTCAGATTGTGGATTTAGCTTGGTTACTCATTCCGGAAAGAGACTTACTTGGTGATTTTGTACTCATTGTTCTGATTGTTGCTCCTTATTACATGTGTAATGACCCCACTAGTCGTTTTGTGTTCTAGGACCTCGTGCTCCTAAATAAGACTCCACGTAGATGCTTTTCCTGATTTATGACCTGCGGGGATGGGTGGTTCGAGGTTTGGAGGAGTTTGGAGTAGTATAGGAACACTTAGTTCCTTAAGGTTGGCCTTAAAGGCTAAGTTTGAGTTCAATCAACATTCTCAGTAAACGACCCTGGAATCAAGATCCAAAGATTTCAGTAGGTTCGTATGATGATTTCGGACTTGGGCGTGTGTCCGGAATGGTTTTTGGATGACCCCGGGAGCGTTTCGGCGCCAAATAGTGAAGTAAGAATGTCTTTAAGTTCAAATTGAGGTTTAGAACATTTTTTGTGTTATCGAAGTCCGGACAGAATTTCGAGACCGCGAATAGTTCCGTTATGCCATTTATGACTTGCTCGAAATATTTGGTATCATTCCGAGTAGTATAGGTATGGTTCGGCATGTTGGAAGCAAATTCAGAAACTTGAAGTTCTTAAGTTTGATCCAATAGGTTTTGAGGTGTGATTTTTAGATTTAGCGCTGTTTCGGGCGTTCCGAAGGCTCGAGGGAATCTGTATCATGATTTAGGACTTGTAGGTATATTTTGACGGGGTCTCGGGTGGTCCCAGATGCCATTCGGGCATCGAGCGAGGCAAGAACCAGCCTAAAATGGCTGATGGTGCACCAAGTCTGGTGCGATCGCACCGGCAGAGGTCCAGTCGCAGGTGCAAGACCGCTCATGCGGTCGCAGTCTCGCAGGTGCGACTCCTGAGGCAGTTGCCAATTTCCGCAGCTGCAGACACCTTTCCGTAGAAGTGGAGCCGTAGGTGCGGACTTTGCTCCACAGGTGCGAAACCAGGCCACCTTTCCCTCATCTACAGCTGCGAGAATTTCCTCGCAGATGCGATACTGCAAGTGCAGTCCTCGAGCCGCAGGTGCGAAAAGCCCGAAGGCAGTGCACTTCTTTTTAAACACGGACTTAGCCATTTTTGACCACTTTTCTTCATCCTTGGACGATTTTGAGGGCATGCAAGAAGGGTATTCGACCTATCTACTGAGAGGTAAGTAATTTCTACTATGAATTTAGCTTATTACTTTAATTGTTAGGTAGATTAACACCACAACTAGTAGAAAACATAGGGTAGAGTAAAAACCTAGGTTCTTGACAAAAAAATGGGGGATGACCAAGAAATTTGTTGAGGAATCAAACAAAAATTATATAATATTGATCCTTAAGCCATGGGTGATATATTCATTCAAAAATTTCCGGAATCCGAGCATGTGGGCCCGGGGGTGTATTTTGGGGTTTTGCACATTAGGTTGAAAAAATCATTTAAATGGGTAAATTTCATACTTTTGAGTATAGATTGATTTATTTATGCAATATTTGACTAGTTTCGAGTCCGTAGGCGATGAATTTGGAGTTTCGGGCACATTCTTGACCCGGGAAGTAGACTTGACACGACGTAAGTCTCTTTTCTAACCTTGTAAGAGGGAAGTTTCCCCATAGGTAAATAAATAGTAATGCGTCATTGTTGTGGGAGACTACGTACGTGCGAGGTGGCGAGAGCCCGTGCGTAGTAACTACTATTTTTGTGTCCGGGAAGTTAGGCCCACACCATGCCATGTGAATTCCATAAATTGAGTTATATGCTTTGTATTTTCATTGTATGCAACCTTATTTTTAAGAAAACCAAGAATTTTATGATTTAAGTGAATATTTATTTGAAAAGAATTGAAAAAAGATGTTGTATTTGCGTGCGATCGCTTCCCAATTTATATCTCACGAGCGGAGTGATTCCTTCCCCTACTCTCATGTGAGCGGGCCATACGCCACAACAGATATTGATAGATGCATCTATGGTTCGCGCCGTTCGACCCTTTGGTAGTGCACACTTGTTATTATTATGTTGGCCCAGGCCGGATGTCCTTATTCCACTTTGCACATGCTATTTGTCTAATATTGTTTATGACTGTCGAGCTATGAATTATCCTGGAAGATCACACTGAAAACTGATAAATTAATGCTACTTTTCATATTCGGATTTTACTACGGTTCAATATCTATTTTTCTTACTATCCATGCTTACTTATTATCCTCTTTTAAATTATCACTTAAATACTCTGTCTGGACTCTAGTAAGTGTCAAGTCGACCTCTCATTACTACTTTTTTGAGATTAGGCGGGATACTTACTGGGTACATATTGTTTATATACTCATGCTACGCTCGGTAATTAATTGTACAGGTCCTAAGGCAGGTGCATCTGTATTCCAGTCCAGAGCTCGTTCTGAGTTTGTTACTGGTCGAGGCTTCACAGTGACCTGCTCTTCTTGGCGATTCTCAGCATGACCCCGGAGCTATCCTTTTGTTATTTATGTCTATACTTACTCGGATAGTAGGGCAGACTTTTATTCTTTTGATATCCTTCTTCTAGATGGCTGTAGACTTGTGACACTAGTTCTTGGCATATACACGCTAGTAGACTTTATTTTGGAATGTAATCGTAAATTATGACTTCATGATTTTTTTTTTTTTTTTTTTTTTTGCATAAAATTTGCCTAAGTTATCCACTTCCACTTAAATATCTCAACTATGTTAAGAAAGTGGTGGAAAAATATTTTTGGTATAGTACGTGAAATCACTAGTAAATAAAGGTTGGCTTGCCTGACGGTGGTGTTGGGCGTCATCCCGACCTGGGTTAGGATTTGGGTCATGACAACATGGTATCAGAGCTCTAAGTTCACGTATGTCTCACAAGTTATGGGAAAACCCAATAGAGTCTTGCGGATTGGTACGGAGACGTTTGTATTTATCTTCAGGAGGCTATAGGGTGTTAGGAAATATCTCTTTATTCATCCTCTATCGTGAATTTGATGGTATGCTAAAAATCTCACTCCTCTATTCTCTCACAGATGGTGAGGACGCGAGCATCTGATGTTCCAGACCTGGGAGGGGCCGCTACCCGCGTCATCCGACGCCGTGGCGGAGGCCGGGGGAGGGCACCGGTCCGAGGTAGAGGACGAGGGCATCCCAGAACTGTACCAGTCGCACGCCTAGCGGATCCAGTAGAGGATCCCATGACTGAAGAGCAGGGCGAGGTGCCCGAAGTTGATCGTTCCCCCTTGGATTTTACGACGGCGTTAGGATTTCAGGAGGTCATGGGCCGTATGATGCGGTTCATGGACACTATGACTGAGGCTAGTTTATTTCCAGTAGACTCGGCCACATCTTAGGCGGGAGGGGGAGCACATACCCCTACTGCACAGGCCGATGGACATGCGGCTGCAGTATATTAGACCCCGGGTACACTACCCGTGGGCGGGGTTCAGCCAGTAGCAGCAGCAGCACCTTAGCCCAGACCAGCTGCGGACGGTGATTCGCAGAAGTTATTAGACAGTTGGACCAGATTTCACCCTCCTGTTTACGGAGGTGAGCTTCATGAGGACGCACATGAATTTATTGAGAGGTGCAGGGATAGACTTCACGACATGAGGATACTGGAGTCTCATGGAGTCGACTTAACTACTTTTCAGCTAGACGGAAGGGCCCGTAGATGGTGGTAGTCATATATTCTTGGCAGACCGGCAGATTCTCCTCCCATCACTTGGGAGAATTTTACTCAGTTATTCCTAGACATGTATATTCCACTCTCTGAGAGGGAAGAGCTGCGGTATCAATTGGAGCAGCTGGAGCAGGGTCAGATGTCAGTGACCGACTACGAGGCTAGGTTTTCTGAGCTGTCTCGTCACACACTCATGATACTTCCTACTAATGTATAGAGAGTGCGGAAATTTGCATATGGGTTACATCCAGGTATTAGGGCCAATATGGCCCGAGAGGTGGAGATGGGGACTCTTTATCAGCTTGTGGTAGAGAATGCTCGCCGGATCGAGGGTTATCGGTCGAGGAGCAGAGAGTAGAGTCAGCAGGATAAGAATGCCAGATTTTCTAAGGATTTCAGAGGTGCTCCAGCTAGGGGAAGAGATCAGTTTGTTAGGGGTCAGCACAATAGGCCCCCGTATTCAGCACCACCACCACCTTCACGAGGTGTCCCAGTGAGGTCTTATTTCAGTGCCATGTCGGAGAGTTCTTACCGCCCGCCAGCTATTCAGGGTTCCTCCGGCGGGTATTCTGGTCATCCGGGGTCTACCAGTCCTTATTTCAGTGTTATGCCAGAGAGTTTCTACTGTCCTCCCGTTATTCAGGGTTCTTCTTCAGGGCAGCAGGCCATGGTGCCGGGAGGTTGTTATGAGTGTGAGGATCCAGGTCACAGGAAGAGGCATTGTCCCAAGCTTTGGGGAAAGGCAGTGCAGCAGGGTTACCAGCCTATGAGGTCAGCACCAATTGTTTGGCCGCCTAGAGGTGGAGGTAAGGCTGATAGGGGTTGTCCCAGAGGTGGAGTCTAGGCAGGGGGAGCCCAGTCAGCTCCTTTTTATTTCGGTGGAGGTCAGTCATCTGGTGCTCCAACTAGATTCTATGTTATTTCGGCCAGATCAGATGCGGTGGCCTCATATGTCGTGATTACAGGAATTATTTTAGTATGCGGTAGAGATGCATCAGTATTATTCGACCCAGGGTCCACCTATTCATATGTATCAGCCTATTTGCTCATTCCCTGGATATTCCTCATGAGTCCTTGAGTGCTCCTATTTATGTGTCCACTCTTGTGGGCGATTCTGTGGTTGTGGACTGGATTTATCGGTCCTGTGTAGTTACCTTCTGTGGGTTCGAGACCACAACAGACCTCTTATTACTTGATATTGTTTATTTTGAGGTTATCCTGGGCATGGATTGGTTGTCTCCCTATCATGCCATTCTAGATTGCCATACCAAGACTGTTACTCTAGTCATGCATGAGTTGCCGAGATTGGAGTGGAGAGGTTCCTCAGTTAGTGCTGCTAGTCGGGTCATTTTTTTTCCTGAAGGCTCGACATATGGTCGAGAAGGGTTGTTTGGCTTATCTTACGTATATGTGAGACACCACCGCCAAGTCTCTGATGATTGATCCAGTGCCAGTAGTTCGTGAGTTTGATGATGTATTCCTTTCAGACCTTCCAGGCATGCCACCAGATCATGACATTGATTTCTGCATTGACTTAGATCCGGACACCCAACCCATATCTATTCCCCCTTCTCACATGGATCCAAATAAATTGAAGAAATTGAAAGAACAACTCGAGGAATTATTGGCTAAATGGTTTATCAGACCGAGCGTATCGCCTTGGGGTGCCCCAGTGCTATTTGTGAAGAAGAAGGATGGGACTATGCAGATGTGTATTGACTACCGCCAGCTGAAAAAATTCACCATCAAGAACAAGTACCTATTACTGCGTATCGATGATTTGTTTGACCATGGATTCGACTTCACTACTTTTTAGCTAGAGGGAAGGGCCCGTAGATTGTGGTAGTCATATATTCTTGGCAGACCGGCAGATTCTCCTTCCATCAATTGTTAGAAGTTTACTCAGTTATTCCTAGACAAGTATATTCCACTCTCTGAGAGTGAAGAGCTGCGGTATCAATTGGAGCAGCTGGAGCTGGGTCAGATGTCAGTGAGCGACTACGAGGCTCGGTTTTCTGAGCTGTCTCATCATACACTCATAATACTTCCTACTGACTTAGAGAGAGTGCGGAGATTTGTATCTGGGTTACATCCAGGTATTAGGGCCAATATGGCCCGAGAGGTGGATATGGGGACTCTTTATTAGCTTGTGGTAGAGAATGCTCGCCGGATTGAGGGTTATCGGTAGAGGAGCAGAGAGTAGAGTCAGCAGGATAAGAAGGCTAGATTTTCTAAGGATTTCAAAGGTGCTCCAACTAGGGGAAGAGATCAGTTTGTTAGGGGTCAGCACACTAGGCCCCCGTATTCAGCACCACCACCACCTCCACGAGGTGTCCCAGTGAGGCCTTATTTCAGTTCCATGCCGGAGAGTTCTTACCGCCCGCTAGCTATTCAGGGTTCCTCCGGCGGGTATTCTGGTCATCCGGGGTCTACCAGTCCTTATTTTAGTGCTATGCCAGAGAGTTCCTACTGTCCTCCCGCTATTCAGGGTTCTTCTTCAGGGCAGCAGGCCATAGTGTCGGGAGGTTGTTATGAGTGTGGGGATCCAGGTCACAGGAAAAGGCATTACCCCAAGCTTCGGGGCAAGGCAGTGCAGCAGGGTTACCAGCCCATGAGGTCAGCACCACCGGTTTGGCTGCCTAGAGTTGGAGGGAAGGCTGATAGGGGTTGTCCCATAGGTGGAGGCTAGGCAGGGGGAGCCCAGTCAACTCCTGTTTATTCCGGTGGAGGTCAGTCATCGGGTGCTCCAGCTAGATTCTATGTTATTTCGTCTAGATCAGATGCAGTGGCCTCATATGCCATGATTACAGGTATTATTTTAGTATGCGGTAGAGATGCATCAGTATTATTCGACCCAGGGTCCACCTATTCATATGTATCAGCCTATTTGCTCATTCCCTGGATATTCCTCATGAGTCCTTGGGTGCTCCTATTTATGTGTCCACTCTTGTGGGTGATTCTGTGGTTGTGGACTGGATTTATCGGTCCTGTGTAGTTACCTTCTGTGGGTTCGAGACACAACAGACCTCTTGTTGCTTGATATTTTTGATTTTGAGGTTATCCTGGGCATGGATTGGTTGTCTCCCTATCATGCCATTCAAGATTGCCATGCCAAGACTGTTACTCTAGTCAGACATGAGTTGCCGAGATTGGAGTGGAGAGGTTCCTCAGTTAGTGCTGCTAGCCGGGTCATTTTTTTTCCTGAAGGCTAGACATATGGTCGAGAAGGGTTGTTTGTCTTATCTTGCGTATATGTGAGACCCCACCGCCAAGTCTCCGATGATTGATTCAGTGCCAGTAGTTCGAGAGTTTGATGATGTATTCCTTTTAGACCTTCCAGGCATGCCTTCGGATCATGACATTGATTTCTTCATTGACTTAGATTCGGACACCCAGCCCATATCTATTCCCCCTTCTCACATGGCTCTAAAGAAATTGAAGGAATTGAAACAACAGCTCGAGGAATTATTGGCTAAATGGTTTATCAGACCGAGCGTATCGCCTTGGGGTGCCCAGTGCTATTTGTGAAGAAGAAGGATGGGACTATGCAGATATGTATTGACTACCACTAGTTGAAGAAAGTCACCATCAAGAACAAGTACCTATTACTGCGTATCGATGATTTGTTTGACCAGTTGCAGGGTGCGCGGGTGTTTTCTAATATTGACTTGAGATTGGGGTACCATCAGCTGAAGATTCGGAACTCGGATGTTCCGAAGACTGTCTTTCGTAAAAGATATGGTCACTACGAGTTCCTGGTGATGTTCTTTGTCTTGACTTATGCCCCAGCTGCATTTATCGACTTGATGAACAGGGTGTTCAGGCCTTATATTGATTCTTTTGTCATCATCTTCATTGACGACATTCTGATTTACTCAGGTATCCTGGGTAGCACGAGCAGCATTTGAGGGTGGTGCTCCAGACTTTGCGGGAACACAAGTTGTATGTTAAGTTCTCTAAGTGTGTGTTTTGGTTGGATTCTGTGGCATTCTTGTGGCATGTGGTATCTGGAGAGGGTATCAAGGTTGATCCTAAGAAGATTGAGGCGGTTCAGAGTTGGCTACGCCCTACTTCAGCTACAGAGATCAAAAGCTTCTTGAGTCTAGCAGGTTATTATCGCCGATTTGTGGAGGGCTTTTCCTCCATCGCAGCCCCTCTTACTAGGTTGACCCAGAAGGATGCCTCACTTCGATGGTCCCTCGAGTGTGAAGCGATATTTCAGAAGCTCAAGACAACATTGACCTCAACACCAGTTCTAGTGTTGCCTTTCGGTTCTGGGATGTATACAGTTTATTGCGACGCTTCACGCGTTGGGTTGGGTTGTGTGTTGATGCAGAAGGGGAGATTTATAAGAATAATTACCCTGTGCACGATCTGGAGTTGGCGGCGATTGTTCATGCTCTTAAGATTTTGAGGCATTAGTTGTATGGGGTGCTTTTTCAGGTTTATATAGACCACCACAGTTTGCAACACTTGTTCAGGCAAAGGGGTCTTAATTTGAGGCAGTGCAGGTGGCTCGAGTTGCTGAAGGATTATGATATCACCAATATTTATCATCTGGTAAAAGCGAACCGTGGTAGAAGATGTCTTACGAAGGAAGGCAGAGAGTATGGGTAGTTTGGCTTTCATTTCAGCAGGGGAGAGACCTATAGCCTTGGATATTTAGTCATTGGCTAATCGTCTGGTGAGGTTTGACCTTTCCGAGCCCAGCCAGGTTCTTGCATGTGTGATGGATCAGTCTTCATTATTGGGGGGGACAAGGCTCGGCGGTATGATGATCTACACTTGGTGGCTCTCCGGGAGACAGTGGTTCAAGGTGGTTCCAAGGAGGTTTCTATTAGCGAGGATGGTATTCTTAGACTTTAGGGTCGCTTATGTGTCCCTAATGTTTATGGCCTGAGGGAGAGGATTCTAGAGGCGGCTCACAGTTCACAGTATTCTGTACATCCTGGTGCTATGAAGATGTATCGTGACCTGAGGCAGCACTACTAGTGGAGGCGGATGAGGAAAGGCATAGTGGATTTTGTGGCTAGATGTCTAAATTTCCAGCAGGTTAAATATGAGCACCAGAGGCTAGGAGGCCTACTTCAGCAGATGCATATACCTGAGTGGAAATGGGAGCGCATTACTATGGGCTTCTTAGTTGGGTTGCCTCGGACCTTGCGGAAGGTTGATGCAATTTGGGTCATTGTGGACAAGTTGACCAAGTCGGCACATTTCATCCCAGTAACCACCACTTACTCTTCCGAGAGGTTGGCTTAGTTCTACATTCGGGTGATAGTTTGGTTGCACGGTGTGCATGTGTCCATTATATCAGATCGAGGTCCTCAGTTCACTTCACACTTCTGGAGAGCCGTACAGAGTGAGTTAGTCACCCGGGTAGAGCTCAACATAGAATTTCACCCTCAGACCGACGGGCAGCCGGAGCGGACAATTCAGATATTGGAGGACATGATCAGAGCATGTGTGATTGACTTTGGAGGGCAGTGGGATTAGTTCTTGCCTTTGGCCGATTTTGCTTATAATAATAGTTATCAGTCCATCATTGAGACGGCTCCATTTGAGGCCTTGTATGGTCGGCAATGTAGATGTCCCATCGGGTGGTTCGAGCCTGGCGAGGCTACGCTATATGGCACCGATCTGGTGAAGGATGCTTTGGAGAAGGTGAAGTTGATTCAGGAGAGACTTCGCACAGCACAGTCCAGACAAAAGAGTTACATGGATCAGAAGGCGCGTGATGTATCATTTATGGAGGGCGAGAAGGTTCTGTTAAAGGCCTTGTTGATGAAGGGTATTATGAGGTTTGGGAAGAAGGGCAAGCTAAGCCCGAAGTTTATAGGCCCATTTGAGGCGTTGAGACAAGTTGGGGAGGTTGCTTATGAGCTTGCTTTCCCTCCCAGTTTATCAGGGGTTCATCCGGTCTTTCATGTGTCCATTATCCGGAGGTATCACGCCGACTTCTCTCACGTGGTACACTTCAGTACCATTTAGCTAGATGAGAGATTGAGCTACAAGGAGGAGCCAGTTGCTATCATTGACAGTCAGGATCGCCAGTTGAGGTCCAAGAGGGTTTCCGCTGTAAAGGTCCAGTGGAGGGGCCAACCAGTCGAGGAAGTGACATGGGAGTCCGGGGAGGACATGTGGAGCAGATATCCACACTTATTCAACACTCCAAGTATGATTCTAGACCCATTCGAGGACGAACGTTAGTTTAAGAGGTGGAAAATGTAACGACCCCACTGGTCGTTTTTGTTCTAGGACCCCGTGCCCCTAAATGATACTTCCCGTAGCCGCTTTTACTAATTTATGACCTGCGGGGACGGGTGGTTTGAGGTTTGGAGTAGTATAGGAACACTTAGTTCCTTAAGGTTGACCTTAAAGTCCAAGTTTGACTTCAGTCAATATTCTCAGTAAACGACCTCGGAATCTAATCTAAAGATATCAGTAGGTTCGTATGATGGTTTCAGACTTGGCCGCGTGTTCGGAATGGGTTTTGGATTACCCGGGAGCATTTCGGCGCCAATTAGTGAAATTAAGTTAAAATTGAGGTTTAGAATGTGTTTTTATGTTATCGAGGTTCGAACAGAATTCTGAGACCGGGAATAGTTCCATTATGCCATTTATGACTTGCTCGCAAAATTTTGTGTCATTCCGAGTAGTATAGGTATGGTTCGGCATGTTAGAAGCAAATTCAGAAACTTGAAGTTCTTATGTTTGATCCAATAGGTTTTGAGGTGTGATCTTTAGATTTAGCGCTGTTTCGGGCATTCCGAAGGCTCCAGCGAGTTTGTATCACGATTTAGGACTTCTTCGTATATTTGGACGGGGTCTCGGGTGGGCCCAGATGTCATTCGGGCATCGAGCGAGGCAAGAAACAGCCTAAAATGGCAAGTGGTACACCAGGTCTGGTGCGACCACACCTGCGGAGGTCCAGTCGCAGGTGCAACTCCTGGAGTTGCCAATTAATGCAGGTGCGGACACCTTTCCGCATAAGCGGAGCCGCAGGTGCGGACTTTGCTCCGCAGGTGCGAAACCAGACCACCTTCCCCACATCCGCAGGTGCGAGAATTTCCTCGCAAATGTGAGACCGCAGGTGCAGTCCTCGAGCCGCAGGTGCGAAAATCCTGAAGGCACTGCACTTCCTTTTAAACATGGACTTAGCCATTTTTACAACTTTTCTTCATCCTTCGGCGATTTTGAGGGCATGCAACAAGGGTATTCGACCTAGCAACTGAGACGTAAGTAATTTCTACTATGAATTTAGCTTATTACTTGAATTGTTAGGTAGATTAACACCACAATTAGCAGAAAACATGGGTTAGAGTAAAAACCTAGGTTCTTAACAAAGAAATGGGGGATGACCAAGAAATTTGTTGAGGAATCAAACAAAAACAATATATTATTTATCCTTAGGCCATGGGTGATATATTCCTTCAAAAATTTCCGGAAACCGAGCATGTGGGCGCGGGGGTGTATTTTGGGATTTTTCACTTTAGGTTGAAACAATCATTTAAATGGGGAAATTTCATACTTTTGAGTATAGATTGATTTATTTACGCAATATTTGACTAGTTTCGAGTCCGTGGGCGACGAATTTGGAGTTTCAGGTGCATTCTTGACCCGGGAAGTAGACTTGACGCGAGGTAAGTATCCTTTCTAACCTTGTAAGAGGAAATTTTCCCCATAGGTAAATTAAATAGGAATGCGTCATTGTTATGTCCGAGTAGTTAGACCCATACCATGCCATGTGAATTCCATTAAATTGAGTTATATCCTTTATAACTTTATTCTATGCAACCTTGTTTTTAAGAAAACCAAGAATTTGATGATTTAAAGGAATTTTTATTTGAAAAGAATTGAAAGAAAGATGTTATATTTGCATGCGACCGCTTTGCAATTTATATCCCGCGAGCGGTGTGATTCTTTCCCCTACTCTCATGGGAGCAGACCGTACGCCACAATTGGTATTGATAGATGCATCTATGGTTCGTGTGGTTCAACCCTTCGATAGTGCACAATTGTTATTATTATGTTGGCCCATGCCAGATGTACTTATTCCACTTTTCGCATGCTATTTGTCTGATATTGTTTATGAATGTCGAGCTATGAATTATCCTGGAGGAGCGCACTGAAAACTTGTAAATTAATGCTTCGTTTCATATTCGGATTTTACTACGGTTCAATATCTATTTTTCTTACTATCCATGCTTACTTGTTGTCCTCTTTTAAATTATCACTTAAATACTCTGTTAGGACCCTAGTAAGTGTCAAGTCGACCTCTCGTTACTACTTCTTCGAGATTAGGCGGGATACTTATTGGGTACATATTGTTTATGTCATCATGCTACACTCTATACTTAATTGTATAGGTTCTGAGGCAGGTGCATCTGGATTCTAGTCCGGAGTTCGTTCTTGAGTTTGTTACTAGTCGAGGCTTCACGGTGAGCTGCTCTTCTTGGCGATTCCCAGCAGCACTCCGGAGCTATACTTTTGTTATTTCTTTTGATATCATTCTGCTAGATGCATGTAGACTTGTGACCCTAGTTCCTGGCACATACACGGTAGTAGACTTTATTTTGGAATGTAATTTTAAATTATGACTTCATGATTATTTTATTTTTTTGCATAAAATTTGTCTAAGTTATCCGTTTCTACTTAAATATGTCAACTATGTTAAGCAAGTGGTGGAAAAATATTTTTGGTATACTACCTGAAATCACTAGTAAATAAAGGTTGGCTTGCCTGGCGGCGATGTTGGGCGCCGTCGCGACCTGGGTTAGGATTTGGGTCTTCACAATATACATACACCCCATTATCACTTTTAAACGCAAATACTTGTTATTTCTGTTGCTTTTTGTATATAGTAATGCAAAAAATTAAGTAGGTATATTGCCTTAGCCTCGTCGCTACTTCGTCATAATTAGGCTCGACACTTACTTAGTACATTGGGTCGGTTGTACTCATACTATACTTCTATACTTCTTGTGCGGATTTTGATGGTTGTACCAGCAGAGTTTTGAGAGGCACTTAGCGGATACCAGTCAGTGATTCAAGGTAGAGCTGCACTCTATTCACAGACCTTAGAGTCACTTTCGTATTGTAAATCTATCACGTCATGATGTTATTTTCATCCCTACTAAGAGGGAGAGGGTGGAGAGATTTATTAATGGCCTTACTTATGGTATCTGGCTTCAGATAGCCAGAGATAATAAGGATGACATTTCTTTCACCCGAGTTATGGACATTGCTAGACAAATTGAGAGGATTCCCTGTTAGCATAGGGAGGAAGCATCTGAGAAAAGGCCACTTCATTTTGGTGGTTTCAGTGGTGCCTCGTCTGGAGGCATGGGTTCATATGGTAGAGGCCATCCCAGCAAGACAATTCAGTCAGCACTTTAGGTATCACACGATTCTTTATGCAGTCGTGGTTCTTACGGGTCTCATCCTGAGCAACTATCACACAGGACACCTTCAGCTCCGATTAGTGCACCTCCAATCCAGAGTTATCAAGGTGTTTATTTAGGTCGACATGGTCAGTTCAGGGTCAGCATTCACATCAGTTGGGAACTTGTTATAGTTGTGTCACGCCCCAAAACCGAGGGACGAGACCGGTGCCTAACCGGATGAACCCGGTCAAGCGGACCTGGATTGCGTTTCCTACCCAACGCATTTCCCGGTGTTCATAATGTACATTTATAAGTGAAACAGCAAAATAGAATCAAAGCATGTGTTTATAACAAAAGTCAAATTTCCTCTTTTAACATTTTCAACATTTAATCTTCCCAAAACATACATTCTAAAATACAACATTCCTGATACGGGATCGTGATTACAAACGAGTATGACATCTACCCCAAATACATATATACAACCCATATAATTTCTACCGAGCCTCTAGAGATACGAAGACAAGTATATAAACTTGCCGGCAACAAGGCACCAGCAATACCTTAACAGAACAAAATATACAAAAGAAGATGGCATAGACTACACACGACCCCGAAAGGAAGTGGGGCTCACCAGAACTGCTGAGGAGATATAAGGAAGGCACCACTATCGGCGGACCAAGCTACCTGCTATAGAACCACCTACATCCATATAAAAGATGTAGCACCCCCAAAAAAAGGGACATTAGTATCATGGAATAGTACTAGTATGTATGAACAAGCTTTATCTAAATAAAATCAAACAATACACAGATAGGAGGGAGTCAAAGAACCCAAACAATTATTGCACAGAGATACAGAAAACACAAATGAGAGTTTCATGGTTTCTTATTTCAATCGTTCTCCTGTTGCGGCGCCCAACCCTATCCCACCAGACAACTCACATTCCACTCTTATTTCTTCTGTTGCAGCGTGCAATCCGATCCCACCGTACAATTCACATTCCCCCTTTATTTCTTCTGTTGTGGCGTGCAACCCGATCCCACCGTACAATTCACACCCACCCTTATTTGTTCTCAACATCAACCTTATTTCTTCTGTTGCGGCGCGCAACCCGATCCTACGTTACAATCATATTTGATAGCAACATCAACCAATAAATTCAATCACAAGGATTTTCATCATCAAGAATATACATTCGTAACAACTAAATAACCATGTGAAATCCAGGCCACAGTAATCTTTACCAAACAGTGAGTCATATACAACATACCATCAACATATAGTTAAATTAGAAAAATCCACATTTCCTTTCCATTACTTGCTACACAACATTTAGTACATAGATATATTCAACAATTTGATTCGTTATCATTTCTTTCGTTTTGCAGCACATCATCTCATACCGATGTATTCAACATTTAACGAGCTTTACACATGATAGAATAAGCACAAAGAATCACCTTTTAACAATCTCATATAGCATGGTGGCATAGTAATCAACTAGGAAAATCAGAGAATAGAATCTTACGCCTCAACACGTTAGAACAATCGATTCACATATGCATAAGCCAGAAACTCATACCGAATGCTCGGACACCAACAAGGTGACTCTACGAAGATTAAAGTTAGCCATACATACCTCGAATCAAAATTACCCTTTAATATCTATTCTCAACCCACCGGACCTTCTATTGCCTCCAATCTAATTTACAAGATGCCATGTTATACTTAGACTTAGAAATCATGAACTCATTTGCGCATTTTATCAAACACTATGTGATCCCTATGATTAATTAATCCCCTTTTTAGTGGAAGGTTACTCTAACTTACACCCATTTGCTAGATTAGGATAAATCATTAACATGCATGCAAGTCTTAGCTTTTATCTTCAAGAGCCAATTCATGTGTGTTCCATTTTTAACCAAAACATGAGGATTGAATGGAAATGGGGTGGGGACTTACCTCTTATGGTGAAGAAGATGGAGGTTACTCGATAATTTCCGAGCCTGAGTAGAGATGATGAACCAATTTGATGAAGAAGAAGACTTTCTCTCACTAAAATCACTCTCCCTTCTCTCTATTTTGTTCAGATACCCGTTAAAATGAAAGGAGGTAAGTGTATTAAGCTGGGGTCGGGTATAAAAATTAGAAATTAAAAGCCCCGAAGCAAGAAATGCGGTTAGGAATGCGATCGCATTCCTGCTATGTGGTCCGCATTCCTATCGCATAAATGAGAACTGGACAGCCAAGGTATGCGGCCACTCTGCGGTCCGCATACCTGTTATGCGATCGCATAGTGCGCCATAGATCTGCGCAATTCTGGAAAATTTTATCTTTTAAGTATCAGGGTACTTTTTCCTTCACAAGGGTCCGTTTTAAGAATTGATACAGTTATAACCACATAGAGACCCATTCGGGCATTGTTTTTAAACTTCAAATTTTACGGGTCCTTACATCCTCCCCCACTTAGAATCATTCGTCCTCGAATGAGAATCGGGGATCACTTAGTTAAGAGAACAGAAAACATGCCAACCCACAAATTTTTACTAATTTCGATATTTTCTGAAAATTTCGCCAGAGTTTCCTTTGTAATTAGGCCTATCTACCTGTCAAAGAGCCCCCGAAACACATTTTAACCGATTCCACACATTTTGAGTTTCTCTATCAACTTGCACATAATCCGGTCACTTCAACAAGTTGCATATAAGTCAATTGCTTCCACAAGCCACACATAGTTCAGTTAACTCCACAAATTTGCACATAATTCCACTATTACAATGAGTTGCACATAATTCAGCTATTACAATGAGTTGCACATAATTCATCTATTTCAAGGAGTTGCACATGATCCAACTAATCACAACAACATATACATTTATGGCACAAAGTTTGAGAAGTCACAATAGTAGGGTAATTAGGGGAGTCGAGTGTTCTTGCACAAAATTTGATACCAATGTAATTGCTTAGAGATGACAACTTTCAAAACCACTACCGGACTTATTCAAACAAGTGGGGATATTTCTCTTTCTTTTCATTTTCCGCTTCCCACGTGGCTTCTTCGACTTGTTGACTCTGCTATAATACTTTGACCGAAACGACCTCTTTGTTTCTCAACCTACGAACTTGCCTATCAGGAATAGCAACTGGAACCTCTTCATATGACTAATTTTCATTAATTTCAATGGTCTCAACCAGCACGATGACAGATGGATCTCCAACTACCTTCTTCAGCATGGACACATGAAACACCGGGTGTACTAATGACATCTCAGGGGAAATTCCAGCCTATACACTACCTGCCCTATCCTTTGAGCAATCATATATGGCGCGACATACCTTGGCTCAATTTCCCTTTCTTCCCAAACCGCATCACTCCTTTCATGGGAGACACCTTCAAGAATACCCAATCATCTACTTGAAACTCTAAATCTCTTCGACGAACGTCCGTATAGGATTTATGAAAACTCTGAGAAGTCTTCATCCTCTCTTGAATGACTCTAACTTTTTCCATATCTTGCTGCACAAGATCCGGTCCTAGCAGTTCTGCCTCACCAACCTCGAACTATCCTATCGGAGACCTACACCTCCTTCCGTACAATGCCTCAAATGGGGCCATCTGAATACTAGCATAGAAACTATTATTATAAGCAAATTCTGTAAGCGGCATGTGATCATCCCAGCTACCCTTGAAATCTAATACACAAGCCCATAACATATTTTCAAGCGTCTGAATGGTTCGCTCTGCCTGACCATCCGTTTGCAGGTGGAAAGTTGTGCTGAGATTTACCTGCGTACCTAAACCTTGCTGAAATTCCTTCCAAAAGTTAGCTGTGAACTGGGCCCCTCGAACCGAGATAATAGATACTGGAGTGCCATGGAGACTGACTATTTCCTTGATATACAACTGAGCGTATTGTTCTGCAGTATCGGTGGACTTGACTGGCAAGAAATGCACCGACTTTGTGAGCCGATCCACTATTACCCAAAATGAGTCGAACCTACGTGAAGTGCAAGGTAACCCCACCACAAAGTCCATATTGATCATTTCCCATTTCCATGTCGGTATTTCCATAAGCTGTGCCAACCCACCGGGCCTCTGATGTTCGGCCTTCACTTGCTGACAATTTGGACACCTAGCCACAAAGTCCGCCAATCCCCTCTTCATACCATTCCACCAACAAATCTCCTGAAGATCATGATACATCTTCGTAGAACCTGGGTGTACGGAATACCTGGAATTATGAGCCTCTGCTATAACTCTCTCCCGAAAATCATCCACATCCAGAACACATAGCCTCCCTTGGCAATGCAAAACACCGTCATAATTGCCGAGTGAAAATGATTTAGTCTTGTGATTCAGAATTTCTTCTCTCAACTGTGCCAAAGCTGGATCCCTGAATTTATTTTCCTTGACTTCCACTACAAGCGAAGACTCCGCTCCATTACGCACCACGACATTCCCTTCATCTGAGGCTGAAAGACATACCCCTAGACTGGTTAACTGATAAACCTCCCGAACTAAAGTCCTCTGACCTGCTTCCAAATGAGCCAAGCTACCCATGGATTTCCTTCTAAGAGTGTCGGCTACCACATTCGCCTTTCCTAGATGGTACAAAGTATTCATATCATAATCCTTGAGCAATTCTAACCACCTCTGTTGCCTTAAGTTCAACTCCTTCTGTTTGAATAAATACTGAAGACTTTTATGGTCTCCGAACACGTCCACATGGACCCATAAATATAATGCCTCCAGATCATCAATGCAAACACAACCGCTACAAGCTCCAAATCATGCGTCGGGTAATTCTTCTCGTAATTCTTGAGCTGCCTAGAAGCATATGCTATTACTTTACCACATTGCATCAATACACACCACAAACCAACCCTTGAAGCATCATAATACACCACAAACCCTTCTGGACCTTCTGGCAAGGTCAACATTGGCGCCGAAGTCAATCTTGATTTAAATTTTTTAAAACTCTTTACGCCAAGAATCGGAGAATGAAACTTAGCCTCTTTCTGTGTCAGCTTAGTCAATGGGGAGGCGAGGGTAGGGAATCCCTCCACGAACCTCCGATAATATCCAGCCAAACCCAAAAAACTGTGAATCTCTGTCGGGGTCGTTGGTCTAGGCCAATCCTTTACCGCTGCAATCTTTTGGGGATCAACCCGAATCCCTTCCCTGGAAACAACATGGCCTAAAAAGGTGACTGATTCTAGCCAAAACTCATATTTTGAAAACTGTGCATACAAATGGTGCTGATGAAGAGTCTGCATAACTGCCCTGAGGTGATTAGCATGATCTTCCTGACTTCACGAATAAACAAGGATATCATCAATAAAGACAATCACAAAGGAGTCAAGAAAACGGTTTGAAAACTCGATTCATAAGATCCATAAAAGTTGTTGGGGAGTTGGTTAGCCCAAAAGACATTACCAGAAATTCAAAGTGCCCATATCGAGTCCTGAAGGAAGACTTAGGAATATCCTACTCCCTGATCTTTAACTGGTGATACCCGGACCATAAATCAATCTTTGAGAAGAACTTATCACCTTGCAACTGGTCGAACAAATCATCTATCCGAGGAAATAGGTATTTGTTTTTGATGGTGACCTTGTTGAGCTGCCGATAATCAATACACATCCGAAACGATCCGTTTTTCTTTCTAACAAAAAGAATCGGTGCGCCCCAAGGTGACACACTTGGCCGAATGAAACCCTTCTCTAATAGATCTTTCAATTGTTCTTTTAACTCTCTCAATTCTGTTTGCTCCATTCGGTAGGGTGAAATAGATATTGGTTGCGTATCTGGAAATACATCAATCCCGAAATCGATCTCTCTATCTGGTTGAATCCCAGGAAGCTCGTCCGGAAATACTTCAAGAAATTCATCCACAACATGCACAGATTCGGGAGCAGGCACCTCTAAAGTGGTGTCTGCAACTCAGACCAAATGGTAGATGCACCCTTTTCTGATCATCTTTGAGGCCTTAAGGTAGGAAATAAACCTACCTCTTGGCACAACATTATTCCCCTCCCACTCGATAACTGTTTCATTAGGAAACTCGAGCCTCATAATTGTGGTTCGACAGACAAGTTTAGAAAAGCACGAATAGAGCCAATCCATCCCCATAATTACATCAAAATCTTGAATTTCTAACTCAATAAGATCGACCGTGTATCTCGACCAAGCACCGTGATAACACAATTCCTATAGACTCGCACGGCCATAATAGAATCACCAACCGGAGTGGACACATAGAACGGCTCATGAAGTTGTTCGGGTTTTATCCCAAAACTTGAAGCAATAAATGGAGTAACATATGACAAAGAAGACCTGGGATCAATAAGAGCATAAATATCATGTGACTGAACAGTCAAAATACCTGTGACAACATCTGGAGAAACCTCCGCACTCTGGCGACCACTCAAAGCATAGAACCGACTAGTTCCCCCTTGACGTCGTGCTCCACCCCTAGCTGCATCATGCCTTATTAGAGCTGGAGGGCCGCGGGCCGGAGGGCGAGTTAAAGATGTAGCGGCTGAAGAACTGGATGGCTGAGCAGTGCCCTTACCCGTGCCTTGACTAGGTGCACGACAGTCTCGCTGAACATGGACTCTCACTCCACACCTATATCATACTAGTATGTCCAAGTAACAAGGCTCAGAATGAAACCTCATGCACTTAGGGCATGGGGTCCTCCGCTGCTGCTCGAACCTCCCACCTGAACGACCTGTCTGATGGAACCTCCTGCTGTCTGAACCTGGTCCAACACGACCTCCCTGCTGATAACTGTGCCCTGATGGCGGCGTTCTGGCTGAGGACTGAGCATAGGAGTGAGATGGCCCTAATGAACCTCTCCCAAGGGTTGATCTCTCTCCTCCAACTGAACTCACAGGGTTGCCCGCTGACCGGGCCCTCCTACTAATCTCCCTCTCCATTATTATCTTTAATATTCGAGCCTCCGTAGCCTGGGAAAATCCCACAATCTTCCCGTAGTTCATATCTGAATGCAGAGCAGTTGTAGCAGCTTTATTAATAACCAAGGGACCAAAAGCCTGAACAAACCGACGAACTCTGTCCTCCATAGTAGACACCTTGTGAACAGCATATTTGGACAAACGCATGAACTCCATATGATACTCCCACACACTTAAGTGACCCTGCTTAAGGACCTCAAACTATGTAGCACGGGCTACCATAATCTCGGCAGGAAAGAAATGACCCATAAAGGCATCCACAAACCCATCCCACCTCGTCGGAGGGCTCCCCTCTCCATGGGAACTCTCCCACATCTCGAACCACGAATATGCCGCTCCCTTCAGACAATAGGAAGCCAACTCAACCCCCTCTGTCTCAGTAGCCCTCATAACTCGAAGGTTCTTGTAAATCTCATCAATGAACTCCTAAGGATCAGCCTCTAGGTCGGTTACTGTGAACTCTGGAGGGGCTAACCCCAGAAAGTGTTTGACTCTGGAACCTAAAGAATCCCTTGGCTCGCTAGAGGACGTAGGGGCAACATTCGATCTTTGGGTCTGAGAGGCCACTAACTGGGTCAACATCTGGATATATCCCCTGAGGTCCCCATCAGAAATACCGGGACCGGAAGCTGGAGCTAGAGGTGGGTAAGGAATATCAGCGGGAGGGATTTCACCACCCTCCGTTGGAGAAGGAATAGGAATAGTCTGGCCTGGAGTTGAGGAGTCAGGCAGGCTGATTTGTGGCAGGGGAATCATACGCACCCGCACCATCAGCTGGAGAATTTATGACCACTCTTGGGGTGGCATTGGCCTCTAGGCCGAGTCGAGCTCTCTTCTTGGGTGCCATTTATAGAAAATTGGAAGAAGGAACGAGCTAGAGGTAGACAACCTCACCTTTAACCATATCGTATGATATAGAATAGCAATAAAAGGGTACTTTCCTAAATGTCCATGCAGCCCCCTAATTATAGATGTGGTTGACAACACACCAATAAGAAGGGCTCTACTAGACACGACGCTGAGACATCCTAGGACACTTTTAAAACCTGAGGCTTTGATACCACGTCTTTCACGCCCCAAAACCGAGGGACGAGACCGGCGCCTAACCGGATGAACCCGGTCAAGCGGACCTGGATTGCCTTTCCTACCCAACGCATTTCCCGGTGTTTATAATGTACATTTATAAGTGAAACACCAAAATATAATCAAAGCATGCGTTTACAACATAAGTCAAATTTCCTCTATTAACATTTTCATCATTTAATCTTCCCAAAACATACATTCTAAAATACAACAATCCCAATACGGGATCGTGATTACAAACGAGTACGACAACTACCCCAAATACATATATACAACCTATATAATGTCTACGGAGCCTCTAAGGATACGGAGAAGAGTATATAAACTTGTCGGCAAGGCCCCGACTATACCTTAACAGAACAAAATATACAAAAGAAGATGGCATAGACTACACACGACTCCGAAAGGAAGTGGGGCTCACCAAAAATACTGAGGAGATGAAAGGAAGGAACCACTATCGGCAGACCGATCTACCTGCTATAGAACCACCTACATCCATATAAAAGATGTAGCGCCCCCAGCAAAAGGGATGTTAGTACCATGGAATAGTAATAGTATGTATGAACAAGCTTTACTCTAAGTAAAATCAAACATTACACAGATAGGAGGCAGTCAAAGAACCCAAACAAATACTACATAGAGATACAGAAAACAAAAAATAAGAGTTCTACAGTTTCTTATTTCAATCGTTCTCCTATTGCGGCGCGCAGCCCGATCCCACCAGAGAGCTCACATTCACCCTTATTTCTTCTGCTGCGGCGTCAACCCGATTCCATCGTACAATTCACATTCCACCCTTATTTCTTCTGTTGCGGCGTGCAACCCGATCCCACCGTACAATTCACATTCCACCCTTATTTCTTCTCACATCAACCTTATTTATTTTGTTGCAGCGCGCAACCCGATACTACCTTACAATCATATTTGATAGCAACATCAACCAATCAATTCAATCACAAGGATTTTCATCATCAAGAATATACATTCGTAACAATCAAATAACCATCTGAAATCAAGGCCACAGTAATCTTTACCAAACAGTGAGTCATATATGGCATACCATCAACATATAGTTCAATTAGATAAATCCACATTTCCTTTCCATTACTTGCTACACAGCATTTAGAACTTAGATACATTCAACAATTTGATTCGTTATAATTTCTTTTGTTTTGCAGCACATCCTCTCATACCGATGTATTCAACATTTAACGAACTTTGCACATGATAGAATAAGCACAAAAAATCACCTTTTCACAATCTCATATAGCATGGTGGCATGGTAATCAACTAGGACAATCAGAGAATATAATCTTACACCTCAACACATTAGAACAATCGATTCAGATATGCATAAGTCAGAAACTCATACCGAATGCTCGGACACCAACAAGGTGACTCTACGAAGATTAAAGTTAGCCATACATACCTCGAGTCAAAATTCCTCTTTAAAATCTATTTTCAACCCACCGGACCTTCTATCGCCTCTAATATAANCATACATACCTCGAGTCAAAATTCCCCTTTAATATCTATTCTCAACCCACCAGACCTTCTATTGCCTCCAATCTAATTTACAAGATGCCATGTTTAGACTTAGAATTAGAAATCATGAACTCATTTGGGCATTTTATCAGACAATGTGTGATCCCTTTGATTAATTAATCCCCTTTTTAGTGGAAGGTTACTCTAACTTACACCCCTTTGCTAGATTAGGAAAAATCATGAACATGCATGCAAGTCTTAGCTTTTATCTTCAAGAGCCAATTCATGTGTGTTCCATTTTTAACCAAAACCTGAAAATTGAATGGAAATGGGGTGGGGACTTACCTCTTATGGTGAAGAAGATGAAGATTACTTGATAATTTCCGGGCTTGAGTAGAGATGATGGACCAATTTGATGAAGAAGAAGACTTTCTCTCACTAAACTCGCTCTCCCTTCTTCTCTATTTTGTTCAGATAGCCGTTAAAATGAAAGGGGGTAAGTGTTTTATTAAGTTGGGGTTGGTTATAAAAATTAGAAATTAAAAGCCTCGAAGCAGGAAATGCGGTCAGGAATGCGATCGCATTCCTGCTATGTGGTCCGCATTCCTATCCCATAAATGGGAACCGGACTGCCCAGGTATGAGACCACTATGTAGTCCGCATACCTGATCTGTGATCGCATAGTGGACCGCAGATCTGCGCAATTCTGGAAAATTTTATCTTTTAAGTCCCGGGGTACTTTTTACTCACAAGGGTCCGTTTTAAGAATTTCTACAGTTATAACCACTTGGGGACCCATTCGGGTATTGTTTTTAGACTTGAAATTTTACAGGTCTTTACAAGGATCGGGTTGCGCGCCGCAATGGGGTATGATGTATTGTGATGTTTGTAGCTATGGTGTTCAAATTTTGTACTGTGATATGAGGATTATGAGATGATGGTATTTTGGCGGCTTCTGTTAGTTGACCTTCGGGTCCCGTTTTATGAGTTTATCCGTGTGAATTCTAATGTTGGTCCTAGCAGCGGATATAGAAAATTGCTCGTATCAGATCTATTCAGGAGACTTGAGATAGAGTTGCACAGTGTTCGCAGTCCTTGAAGTCCCCTTCCTTGTTTGTCTTATTGTTTATCTTGTCTCAAACAGTTGTATTTCATTTCAGACCATGTTTGTAGTATTCGAGTTGCTCATGTACTTATGACTCCATATTTCTGGGATTTGTGTAGATCGCATTACTTATGGATTTATATATATCATAGAATTTCACTCATTAATTATTAATATTCTGATTTTGAACTTGTTAAAATTAGTTAATTCTTTAGCTAGCGTTGGCTTGCCTAGCAAGTGGGTGTTAGGCGCCATCACGGCCCCGTGGTGAATTCTGGGTCGTGAGCCGCATTTTTAAGTAGATACCTTTTAATTATATTGTAAATATTGGTTATGTTTTAAAAAGTAGTCTTTAAAATAGCTTTCTCCCTAATTAACTGTCACAACAAAAAATCTCACATGTCGTGATGGCGCCTATCGCAATACTAGGCAAGCCGAAAATCACAAATAACCACGCATCTTTAAATTCAAAACATAATGAAGTAAGCCTAATAGTGAAAATCTCATAATAACTTACAAGAAAATACCGCAACTCAATATAAAATCTCCAAAAATTCGGGTGTCACTGAGTACATGATCATCTAAATGACAGCATACTCTAACTGCTAAGACACTGCCTAGAAAGATACTACATTACAAATAAACTGAAAAGAAGGAGAGTCAAGGTCTGCTGACACCAAGGCAACTACCACAATAGTCTCCGGATGGATAAAGCTCCAAAGCCAAGAGCCATTGTGCCTAGAAGTACCTGGATATGCACATGAAGTACAGAGTGTAGTATAACCGACCCAATGTACTCAATAATATCGTAAACAAACACGGGAAGGTAAAAGTAGAACAAATTATTTATGATACTAGGTATCACCTGTGTAGTTTCATCTTCAATTTCGGTAAAGAACAATACTGAAATCAAATCAAGTTTAGTAAGAAAACATCCTTCTGTGTATATGTACTATTTCTCAATTATACTACTCAGACAACATATAGTGATATGCAGTTAAATCAGATAAATGATCAAGGAAATTGCAAGTAAGATGAAATGCAAAATCCAACAACACATTGGCCAGATTCCCTCACTTTTCCATATCCGTTCCAAATCACTGATCAGTATTCCCAATATCCACATGTACACCATCAAGAGAAAAATATGAGAGGGTGACCCTAGGGGGATAGATCCATATCCACACGCAAGCACGGCCAATTCAACGTGTTATCAAATCGGTGTGATCATAGGCTTAATATCATAACTCACCCGGCGTGGTCACGGGCATAATAGTACTATCCTCCCGGTGTGGTCACTGGCATAACAATATAATATGTCTGGCATGGTCATAGGCCTCCAGTCCAAACATATCATATAGGAGCAATTTAACAAGTATTCATGTATAAAACAAGTGAATATCAAATCTCATGCTCCTGGACTGGTGTAAACGACATCGTAAAGTGTAGGCATGTGAAAGTGTACTATCGTAGCTTAAACCGGAAAATTTTCAGTGAAGAATAACATTTGAGGAATTAAGCTTCTATGTAGTCTCAATCGTTGCCCAAATAGTTCACAACAATGTCACAAATGTGCGAAACATCATAGCTTAAGGTTTAACAGTCAAATTCTAGGCTTATAAGGGCCTGAGCACAACCCGAACATAAATAAATAATCTTGGTGCCCGCACATGGGTTAATCCCCACGCATGTGTGCACCTAATAGCATGTAACTATCATAAAAATATAGGCAACTAGTGCCTCAACCGAGTTTAAAAAGATACTTACCTCAACAAAACCAAATCACTCCGCTAGCAAGCCCTTCCCACGCGTATTGACCTCCGGAAGGCTCAATATAGCCAAAAATAACGTAATACTATCAACAAAAGCTATAGGAATTGATTCCAGATAATAAAGCTAAGATCTTTGACTAAAGTCAAAAGTCAACCCTGGGCCCATGTCACGGAATCCGACAAAATTTTAAAAATCTAAACACTCATTCAACCGCGAGTAGGGTTGTTCAAAATCGAAACAAAACCGTTAAACGAACCAAATTGGTATCGAATTATCGAGGTAATGGATGGTGAATGGATTGAGATTTTATAATTAATGGCTTAGCGGTTTGGGGATGGATTACTCAATTTTCTTATAGGGTAAACCATTAACTCGTTAAGAATTTTTATATTTAGCATATATTGTAGTTGTAGTAAGATGAATGAAGCTATTTTTCGTCATGTTTAGGATGCTCATCTGGATTTTGTACAATGCAATAAACTAGAACTATGTTTTTTGCATATATTAGCCGGTATCTGTTATGTCTTCCTTCCTAATAGTTCTTGCATGTACTAGGTTGGAAGACGATTCTTCAAAAATATTATTAGATTAAAAAGACATGCTTTTGAATTTGAATCTGACATTAGTCTGAAAGCATCGACATGTCATCTTACTATGGACATTTGGTATTGATTGTTCAAACATTCTTTATTTAGTTTAGCCGATCACCCGATTGTCGCCCGATAATAGTTATTCGATACCAATCCGCCCATTGTCTTATTCGATGGCTAGCGGATTATTACATTTATAATCCGATGACCAATAAGCCAAACCGTTAAGTATAATTATCCATCTGATCCATACGATAACCACCTCTAATCACTAGTCCAACCATACCAAAATTACCAAATTCCAACTCCAAATCGTCAATCAAATCTCCCATTATTACTCTCCAATAAATGGGTCAAAATCCCCAATTTTCACCTCAAAAATACCAAATCTATGGGGAAAATTCAATGGGTATCTAATATTAATATATAAAAAAATCAAAAGTTGCTTACCTCTCAAAATATAGAAAAGCCCTTCAAAAATTGTCTTAATTCGAGCTCCCAAAGTCCAACAATGAAGAAATCATGAAACCCTTTGAAATTAAGACATTGTCAGACATTTTGCTTCTACGGCCCATTTAGACGCTTTTGTCGTAAACAATCCACACCTGCAGAATTACACTCAACCCTCGATCTGCCGTTTCTACGGCCAAAGGTCACACGTGCAAGACTGCACCTGCGGCCCCCCGCTCGCATCTGTGTGTCTAAAGCCAATTTCAACTCCCCACACCTGCGACCCACGTTCCGTTTCTGCGGACTCGCAGATGCGCTCCTCCCTCCGCGCATGCGATACTCTATTAGCTAGACCAACCTCGCTTCTACGGCACTTTATCTGCACCTGCAGTGTCGCACCTATGATCAATCCCCTTGCAGGTGCGAACACACCAGAAGGTCCCGAACTTGAACAATGCTTCAAGTCCCATTTTTTATCAGTTAGCAATTCGAAATCTGCCCGAGGCCCCCTGGGACCTCAACCAAATATACCATTAAGTCCTAATCATCATATGAACTAGATCAAAGCCTCAAATCACATCAAACAGCGCTAAAACCATGAATCACACATTGATTCAAGCCTAATGAGATTATGAACTTCTAATTCCAAAACTAATGTCGAAACATACCAAACCAACCTCCGAGTGACCTCAAATTTGGCACACAAGTCATAAATAAAATAATGAACCTATTCCAACTTTCGGAACCAAAATCCAAGCCTTGTAACAACAAAGTCAACTCTCGGTCAAACCTCTCAACTCTCCAAATTCAATTTTTTTCCAAATTTTTCCAATTCAATCCGAGATCATCTACGACCTCCAAAATCATTATCTTGAAACACTACTAAGTCCAAAATACCATATGAAGCTATAACAATCAAAACTCTATTCCGGAGTCATTTACACACAAGTCAACATCCGGTCAATTCTTTCAACTTAGGCTCCCAACCTTGGGACTAAGTGTCCCAATCCATCCTGAAACATCCATGGTTACTTAAAACAATCTGTCGAGTCGTTACATGAAGGAGAACAATCTCACGTATATAGATCTCAGCCAACAGCTCCGAAGAGTAGGTAGTCCCAACTGGAAAGAAATGCGCAAACTTGGCCAACCAATCCATAATCACCCAAATATCATCAAACTTCCTCGAAGTTCGTGGGAGCCTAACTACGAAGTCCATGGTGATACGCTCTCATTTAGACTCCGGAATCTCAAGCCTCTGAAGCAAACTGTCTGGCTTCTGATGCTCGTACTTCACATGTTGACTATTTAAGCACCAAGCTACATACCCCAATATATCCTTGTTCATCCTCCTCCACCAATAGTGTTTCCTCAAGTCCTGATACATCTTTGCGGAACCCTGGTTAATGGAATACCGCAAACTGTGAGCCTCCTCAAGAATCAACTCACGTAACCCATCTACATTGGGCACATAAATCTGACCCTTGTTTCACAACACCTCATCGTCCCCAATAGAAACCTCATTGGAATCACCATGTTGAACTGTGTCGTAAGGACAATAAAATGGGGGTCATCATACTGACGCTCTCTGATACAATCATATAAGGAATACCGAGAAACCACACAATCTAGAACCTGACTAGGCTCCGAAACATCTAACCTCACAAATGGATTGGCCAAGGCCTGAACATCTTATGCAAGCGGTCTCTGACCAACAAGAATAAATGCAAGGCTACCCATGCTCGCCGATTTCCTACTCAAGGCATCAGCCACCACATTGGACTTCCCGGGATGATATAAAATGGTGATATCGTAGTCCTTTAGCATCTCCAACCATCTCCGCTGCCTCAAATTTTCATCTTTCTACTTGAACAATATTTGGAGACTCCGATGATCCGTAAATACTTCACAAAACACACTGTAGAGATAATGCCTTCAATCTCCAATGCATGAATGATGGCCACCAACTCCAAATCAGAATAGGGTAGTTCTTCTCATGAGGCTTCAACTGTCGTGAAGCATAAAACATCAATCTACCCTCCTGCATCAAGACACACCTAATACCAATCCTAGAATCATCACAATACATTGTATAAGAACCCGATGCTGAAGGCAAAACAATAACAGGAGTTGTGGTCAAGATAGTCTTGAGCTTCTGAAAGCTCTCCTCACACTCATTCGACCACCTGAATGGAGAACCCTTCTGGGTCAACCAGGTCAAAGGCTCTGCAATGGACGATACCCTTCACGAAGCGACAATAATATCCGACCAAGCCATCTATTGAAAAATCTCCAAGGCTAGAACTTAAGCCCCTTCCAGCGCATCTGCGCTATGCTTATTTGGGGAACTCTGAGACATTGCCCGTGATTATCTCATCCATCTTGACTAACACACAACAAGAAAAATTGCTCAGAGTACTTCGCGAGCATAAAAAGGTCATTGGGTGGAAAATTGCTGACATTAAAGGAATCAGTCCGTCATTTTTCATGCATAAAATCTTCCTGGAAGATGGACACCGCCCCAGTGTTGAACAACAAAGGAAGTTAAATCCTATTATGAAGGAGGTCGTGAAGAAGGAAGTAATTAAGTTGCTCGATGCAGATATCATCTTTCCTATATCTGATAGCAACTAGGTAACCCAGTTCAATGTGTGCCAAAAAGGAGGGGATGATTGTGATTGAAAATGAGAAAAAAAAAACTAATTCCTACTCACACTGTGAAAGGGTGGAGAGTTTGCATTGATTATAGAAAGCTCAACAAAGCAACCCGCAAATACCACTTCCCACTTTCATTCATTGATCAAATGTTGGACAGACTAGTGGGCATGAATATTATTGCTCCTTGATGGTTATTCAGGATACAATCAGATTGTCATATGCCCAGAGGATCAGGAGAAGACCACTTTTACTTGTCCTTATGGCACTTTTGCCTTCAAGCGAACGTCGTTCGGTCTTTGTAATGGTCCAACAACTTTTTAGAGATACATGATGGCTATTTTCACCGATATGGTGGAAAACTTGTGGAAGTTTTTATGGATGATTTTTCAGTCTTTAGGTCTTCTTATGATGATTGTTTGAAGAATTTTAGCAAGGTGTTGGCTCATTGTGAAGAAACAAATCTGGTATTGAATTGGGAAAACTGCCAGTTTATGGTGTATGAAGGTATCGTGTTGGGTAACAGAGTGTCTAGGAGCGGCATTAAAGTTGATAAGTTGAAGGTGGAGGCGGTTGAAAATGACCTCCACCATCTCTGTGAAGGGTGTCCGGAGCTTCTTGGGACACGAGGGATTCTATCGGTGCTTTATTAAAGATTTTTCTAAAATTGCTACTCCTTTGTGCAGGTTGCTTGAAAAAGATGTACCTTTCAATTTTGATGACGCCTGTCTGAAGGCATTTGAAGAACTCAAAAAGAAGTTGGTGGCTGCTCCCATTATTGTGGCACCAGATTGGTTCTTATCGTTTGAACTTATGTGTGATGCAAGTGACCATGCTATTGGGACAGTACTAGGTTAGAGGAAAGACAAGGTATTTTATTCCATCTACTACGCGAGTAAGACTCTTGATGATGCAAAACTGAATTACACCACCATTGAAAAGGAGTTGTTATCCGTTGTGTAGACCTTTGAGAAATTTCGGGCATACTTGGTGGGAACAAAAGTCATAATCCATACTGATCATGCAGCAATCAGGTATCTATTTACAAAAAAAGAAAAGAATCTAAGGCTAGATTGATGCGCTGGGTTTTGTTGTTGCATGAATTTAATGTAGAAATAAGAGATCGAAAGGGCACCGAGAACCAAGTAGCTGACCATCTACCAAGGCTGGAAAATCATGACCACGTGGAGGAGGGTAGACAAATTAAAGAAGTATTTCCTGATGACCATCTTTTTGCTATCACCCAAGACCCTCCCCCATGGTATGCAGACTATGTGAATTATCTTGTGAGTGGGGTACTTCCTCCTGAAATTGAATCTGAAGCTAGAAAGAGCTTTTTACATGATGTGAACTTATATTATTAGGATGAGCCATATTTGTACAAGCAATGTACTGATCAATTGATGAGGATATGCATTCCAGAAAATGAGGTAGAATTAGTATTGTATGATTGTCATACATCATCTTATGTGGGCCATCATGGAGGCGATAGAGCAGCTGCAAAGGTATTACAACCTGGTTCCTTTTGGCCAACTTTATTCAAGGATGCCCATGCATTTCTTAAGAAGTGTGACCAGTGTTAGAGAACAAGAACAATCATAAGGAGGCATGAGATGCCTTTGAACATCCTGGAGGTTGAGATTTTTTATGTGTGGGGGATAGATTTTATGGGACCATTCTCATTGTCCAGAGGAAACAAATATATTTTGCTAGTAGTTAACTACGTGTCAAAATGGGTAGAGGCGATCGCATTGCCAACAAATGATGCCATGGTGGTAGCTGAATTTGTAAGAAAAAAAGAACATATTTTCGAGGTTTGGGACTCCACGTGCTTTGATTAGTGATCAAGGGACACCCTTTGCAATCGGTTGTTGAATAACCTTCTGGCAAAATATGGAGTCCGGCGTAGAGCTGCAACAACATATCATCCTCAAACAAGCGGACAAGCTGAGGTATCTAATAGAGAAATCAAGCAAATCTTAGAGAAGACGGTGAGTGTGAATAGAAAGGATTGGGCTGCAAACTTAGAGATGCCTTATGGGCATACAGAACCGCATACAAAATGCCAATTGGGGCGTCATCATAAAAGTTAGTTTATGGGAAGACATGTCACTTGCCCGTTGAACTTGAACACAAGGCATATTGGGCCATTAAGAATTTAAATATGGACCTTGAAACCGCGGGCGAGAAAAGACTTTTGTAGTTGAATGAGTTAGATGAGTTCAGGTTGCACTCTTATGAAAATGATAAGCTTTATAAAGAAAATACAAAAAGATGGCATGACAAGCATATCAAGCCGCGTCACTTTGAGCCAGGCCAACAGGTATTATTGTTCAATTCTAGATTAAGGCTATTTCCTGGGAAGTTAAAATCGAGATGGTCAGGCCCGTTTGAGTTGGTGAGAGTCACTCCTTATGGTGCAATTGAGCTGCGAGCTTTAAATGGTGAAAGAAATTTTTTGGTGAATGAACATAGAGTCAAGCCTTATTAGGGAGGAATAATTAATCATGAGAAGATCAAGGTTATACTCACTGATGAGTAAGCGAGACTCTACGTCGTTCTGTGACATTAAATCGGGCGCTTGTTAGGAGGCAACTCAATATCTATTAATTTCATAGTTTAGCTTCTTAATTTTTTATTAGTTAGAGTACAATAGAGTTCACATTTTCTTTATAGGCATAAATATTATAGATAGAATGGTGTAGGACGTGTGAATTGAGTATATAAAAGGCTTGGTGGATCGGGCTGTGATTTTTAAAAAAAATTAAAAAAATCTCAAAAACAGCACCCAGGACAGCGCCTTACGCTGCCTGGGGCGCTGAAATCAGTAGGTTCAAGACCCCAGCGCCAGGCATATCGCGGAGTGCTGGGCTGGGGGTGTTCAGGTAAAACAAATGGGAAAAAAAACGAGCACTCTCATTCTCTCCAAGTCTTCCGCGACTTCTTCCTCTTCTCTCTCAAATTTTTTCAAGTTTTTCTCTTGCTCTCATCCTAAACTCTACAGGTATGTTCTTGTTCTTCTTCTTTTTGTGTTTTAATTGCTAGATAACAATGTACATCTCATCCCCCAAGTGCCTTAATCCCCAAATTTTCCCCTATGCAGTTTCTTAAGAAATATTTATGGTGGGTGGTCTAGATTGGTCGAAAAATTATATGGTTGTTGTGTATACGGAGTAGTAAACTAAAATTCCCTCTACTTCGTTGAAATTTGGGAGGGCCACCAAGTTCCACCATTGTTAAGCTTGAATGGACACACTTTATGCCCACAAGTTATTTGTTAAAATGTTTGAATGAAGATTTTGGTGTACTGGTAAAGTCTGAGTAACCGAGTATATTTGTGTATAAATTTGGGCTAAGTGTGGGGTATGTGGGGATGATTTTACATGCTAGGGAGCTTAGCTTCGATGCAAGCTGTGAGCACCTAATTTTTTACCTTACTTGAGATTTTTCAACACTTTTTAGTATGTAAATAATTTTAAATTTAATCTAATATTTTAGCTTTTATTTCACTTTTTAGTAGGTTTATTTGATAAAAGTAAAAATCATACAAAAAAATTACATTTTAGATAATAGTTTGTTTTCGTTTGCAAAAGAAAGGAAAATTCAAAAAATAGGTGTTTTTCTAATTTTGATGAAACTAGTAATTTTATAACTTTTCTTAGTAGTTTATTATTTGTTAAAAATATTAGTGTAGTATTTTAATTTTAGATTATCTTAAAAAAAAATTAAAAGAACAAGAGCCAATGAAATGTGCCACTTGCCAAAAGATGCTTTCTTATCCACTTCTCATAACTAATTCTCGTACATATTTTATTCCAAAAAATAAAAATAAAAAGTCACACACACAGAGCTGACACACACACCCATCTCCTTCCTACTCACTCGCTCTCCCTGATCTCTCTAATTTATATATATAAACACTCACCATACACAAACAAAAAGGGGATAAAAGCATAAGAGAGAGCAGGGCTTATCTTCTTCTTCCTAACACAACCTAAGGGCTTTTCTCTGATTTTCTAAGCTTCACCAGTAGCCGTACACACAATGGACTTAAGAAACGGTATATAAAGGACCAAAAAGCACACAGGTAACAGAAACTGCGATGGGTGCTGCGGTAGGAAAGTGTGCCGGAAGATTAACTTCTGGCTTGGTGCGGGGTTCGATTCCATCCAACCAAAGTGTTTTTTAACCGAGCAAAACAATTTCCTTTCTTTATATTCAAGGCTACTTTCTTTCTTCTTCTTTTAATTTATTTTTTAAATGTTTTTCTCAATTAGTTCTTCTTTTTATTTTTCAAGCACACTTTCTTAACCCAATAGGAGTACTACTTTTTTAAATTTTCTTTTTTTTGCTAACCTTTGTTTTTTTTATGTTTTTCTTTTAATTTACCTAATTATCTATAGCAAAGAAAAAAATCATCTTTAAAAAAAACTCAAAGTTCGATCCCTTTTAAAGATAAACAGTTCCTCCAGAAAGGTAAAATTCACCAATCTTCTTTCTTTTGGCCAATTGCATTTTCATCACAAATTTATAGTGTCCATAATATTAAAATAAAAGTTTTCTTCTTAACTTAGTTCACACGCATTTTAATTAGTTGTGCGCTTATACAATGTATAGTAACTTTACGTCAAAAAAATTAAGCACCCACAAACTCATCCTAGAGCCACCACCGGTACACACACAAATATACAAAGAAGATCCAACGGCAGCCTCACTGAAAAACGGAGAAGTCAGCGAATACAATTAAAGAAAACCCAGTATATCTCTCGTTCTCTGACCAACATGAAGCTTCAGCTCTTTTCCTAAAAGAGACCAAATACAGTAGTCAAGCCCTCTTTTCTTACTGTTTGTATACTCATCTTCTTCCCCTCTCATTTCCACCATTAACGCCAAACAGCTATGGAAACCGACGAACCAGTAGCTCCATTCTCGGCCAGTTTCAATTTTGAAGTTCCATTAAAACAACTTCAAAATAGCCATTGAACCCAGCTAAACCAGCCGAAATACCTCTGAAAACCGCTATTGAAGCAGCACCAAGTTCTCTATAAATCCCGTGGAAATTATGTGCTCGAGTTCGTCGCCGACGAAGCTCCGTTCGTAGCTCCTGTTTCGGGCTCTTCTATTGCAAAGCAAAAAGAAGAAGGGGCCGAGGGGTGTCAGTGTTACTACAATTATAGTATGTATCTTAATTGTTGTTGTGATGGTGTTTTCCATGTATTCTACATATAGATACTGGTTTTTGAAGGTTAGTCAAAATCTTTTCTTGGATAATTGTTCATAGCTGCTTGTATTATATAAGTTTTGTGTTCAATTCTTTTATTATTGGCTATCGTTTGATTGTTTGGTTTTGGTTTGAAAAACAATGAGGTTACTTAGACAAATTTGGACGTATAGCATAAGTATAGAGACGAAACTATATTTTGGGAGCATAACAAAGCAGAGGATTTGTGAATCTCAATACGGGGGAAAGTTTACAATGACATCTTAAACTTAGAAAGGTAAACCAATTATAAACAAATATCTAGCTTGACCATAACTTTTAAAAATAATTAAAATAAACATGTTGAGAATTACGGGTGCGTTTCACGTGGCGCAATTCGCAATGCGTACAAAAACAAAATAAACGAGTGCGCGGCATCGCGACTTGTTCAAACAAATTCCATAAAAATTAAAAGCGGTTTAAAAAGTAAAAAATGCACAATAGTTTTAAAACATGTTAAGTCAGATAACTAGGCCAATTATTAATAGTCGATCGACCGTGCTAAAACCACGGAACTCGAGAGTGCCTCAACCTTCTCCCGGATTAACAGAATTCCTTACCCGGTCTTCTGGTTTTCGCAGACATTTAACGGAGTCAAACTTCCTCGATTTGGGATTTAAAATAAACCAGTGACTTGGGACACCATAAATTATCCCGAGTGGAGACTCTGAATAATTGAATACTCTCATTTCGTTAATGTCACTTTGATTGGAAAACTCCCCTATCCCCTTCGGGAAAAAAGGAGGTTTGACACAAATATGTTCCTACGCCATGTATCTTATATAATATATGTTGTAGAATGGTGTAAAATTAGCTAATTTAGTGTAGTTGTAATAGTTGTAGAAAGAAAAGTAACATATGCCTCTTGCTTACATTAAGGTGAATTCACTATGCTATAATCACTTATTTGTGTTTGTGGCATTTATGAGTGTCTTTTAGCTATTATGTGGCATGGGTAAGTCTTGATTACCCATAGCTTTGGATTGCAACACTTGTGCATTTCGGATCATAAATTGTGAAGTATTGCACATTGCACCTTCGATTTTAAGTGTGGGGTCATTTTTTTTTTACTTGCGCGACAACCTTAGGCATAATTCTTGATGAGTTCATATATTCATGCTTAATTATGATGCAGGATTGTAACGACCCGGCCGATCGTTTTGTGAGATTTGTCTTGTTTCCCCCATTTCTGCTTTATCATATATTGCCTAGCCTGTTTATGTCGTGTTGGGTCGGTTGGTTTACGTTCGGAGTGGTCGTGGAGAGAATAGAGGCACTTAGCCTCTTAAAGTAGCCTAATAGTTGAAAAGTCAAACTGGGAGTTGACTTATTGGTAAACGACCTCGGAATACGGATTTTATGGTTCGGATAGCTTCGCGAGGTGATTTGAGACTTAGGAGTGTGTTCGGAATGAAGTTTTGATGTCCGGTGTAGAATTAGGCTTGAATTGGCGAAAATTAGTTTTTGGCGATTTTCGGTCGGCAGTGGAAAATAGGCTATAGGGGTCGGAATGGAATTCCGACAGTTGGAACAGGTTCGTAATGTCATTTTGGATATTTTTGCAAATTTTCAGGTCAATCGGATGTGTTTTGGTTGGTTTCGACATCATTGGCGAAATAAGTTTCAAAGCTCATAGGTTTGAATTTGATGTAATTTTGGTGTTTTTGTGTTGTTTTTGGTGTTTCGAAGGCTCGAATAAGTTTGATTGATGCTATGGGGTATGTTGGTATGTTTGGTTGGGCCCCGAGGGGCTCGGGATTGATTTCGGATGGTTGGCAGAGGTTTGAACTTAGGAAATTTGCAGCAAATAGTTGCTGGTCTTAAGCTGCTGGTGTGGCCGCACCTGCGGATGGACAGCCGCAGGTGCGACGCTACGGGTGCGAAGGTCCATGCGCAGGTGCGAAAAGAGGCTAGGCAGTAGGAGTCCGCAGGTGCGAAGAGTTGGCCGGATTGCAGGTGCGATAATTGGGCTGTTAGTGGGTTTTCACAAGTGCGCATCTGGGACGCAGGTGCGATGAAAGGTGCAGGTGCGGATTAACTGGGCAGAACATTATAAAATGGTACCTCCGCGAAATTTTAGTCATTCTTCCATTGTTGCATGCGGGTGGAGTTTGTTTAAGAGCAAATTGAAGAAAGAATTCGAGGTTCTTCAGTGGAGGTAAGTTCCCGGATTATAAAACTCGTTTCTATGCTATTTTGTTCGGATTAGGCTTGTAATTTGAAGGATTAAAGTAGAAAAAGTTTGGAAAAATGGGAGGAGGTTTGGAAAATTCTTTTGGTGAGTTTGGTAGGCAATTGTGGTCCGATTGTGGTGTTCTTGGTATGTTTAGAATCATGGGAGGACGAGGTTTCTAGTGATGTAAATTTTATCAAATTATGAGACGTGGGCCCGGGGCTCGAATTTGGCCGAATTTCAAGAATTGTGTTAAAATTAGTATCTTTCGATTGGGTTTTAATCCGTTAGCGTGTATTGATGATGTTAATCTGATTTTGGTTAGATTCAGAGCATTTGGGAGCCAATTTGAGGGGCAACCACATCGCGGAGTAGCTTTTGGGCTGTTTTGAGGTAAGTAACGATTGTAACTCTAAACCTGAGGGTATGAAACCCCGTTATTTGATATTGTGTTGATAAATGAGGTGACGCACACGCTAGGTGACGAGCGTGGGGGCATGCACCAATAGGGATTGTGACTTGGTCCGTCCCGTAGCGACTATTAAGCCGCGTATTCGGTTTGAAACCTTATGGTTCCTGTGTTTCGGAAGTTTATACTTGTTTATGGGATGTGAGCCATGTTTGGGGCCTTGTGCCGACCTGTTTAGACCTTCAGGGGGTACTTTTACACTATTCTACCACTATCATGTTAGTAAATTGTGAACTCAGTCATTATTTCCTACTTGTTGTTATTTTCACTATTATCACACTGCTTGAAAAACTCTGAAAAGTATTTTGGACCGAGTCCCGTAAGTCGAAATAAATTGCCCAAGTGGCTTGTGAGGGTGACTGAGTCAGGCCGAGAGCCGAGTATGTGAGGATAGTTATGGGACGGGCTACATGCTGCAGCAATATATGTGTTATATACTATATGTGGGTCGGGATGCACGCCGCAGCAATATATATTTTATATATATTGATCGGGCTGCACGACGTAGCAGTATAAATATATATGTATGTATAAATGTAGTGGAGCGGGCTGCCCGCCGCAACAGTTGTGTGTGTTCATGGTAGTTACTGAGTACGAGTGTTAAGTGAGAGCATGAGATACTGATAGTGGAGTCACGAGTGACTGAGAGGCTTGCCCGAGAGGCTCTACTGTGAGTGATACTGTGCCCAAGGGGCTTATATTTTATGAAAATGTTATTTCACTCTTCTTTACACCGAGCCTCTGATAATAAATGTTGTACAAAAGTTTTTATACGAGATTTTTTTAATGGAAACCGGAGTTCTATAAAATATTCGGAATTGTAGATATCTTACTTGATTTATTCATTTCCACTGTTATTCATTATATGGATTTACATGATTTAAATGGCTCGTCACTACACTCAAGTTTTTAGTTACATTGATTACTTACTAAGTTGGCATACTCACGTTACTCCCTGCACCTGTGTGTGCAGATCCAGGTACCGGACCATCCCACTAGTTGATTTCCAGACAAGCTTGGAGTTGTTCGAGGATTGAGGTAGCTGCTCAGCGTCCCCAGCTCACCTCATTTCCTTCCCTCAGATTATAGTTTCTTTTGGCCTTTTATACCTCAGACTTCTGTTGTAGCAATTCACTGTTGTACATTGTATTTTTAGTCTTAGATGCTCATGACAGGTTACTCTTAGTTTTGGGGAAGTGTGTATTTGTTTATCTCTTTCTGATATTTTTAAAATCTGCTAAATTTTGGTGAAATTATGGGATATATTGATAATCTGAAATGGTTGGCTAGCCTAGTTCCATGATAGGTGCCATCATGGCCGTCTTAGGATTTGGGGTCGTGACAAGTTAGTATCAGAGCCTAGGTCACATAGGACTCAACGATCATGAGCAGGTTTAGTAGAGTCTTGCGGATTGGTACGGAGACGTTTGTACTTATCTTCGAAAGGCTACAGAACCCTTAGGAACAATCTCATTTTTCTTGAATTATGTCGTGTCATTTGATTGATTCTAGAAATCTAAACTTCTGTTATTTCATTTTCTCACAGATGGTGAGGACTCGCGCCACCGATCAGGGCGATCAGCCACCAGCTAGACCAGCGAGGGGTCGAGGCCGTGGTAGAGGTAGGGGCCAGCCCGTGCAGAAGACAGGGCAGTATCAGTTGATCCCCCTACTACTCAGGATCAGGTTCCCGCCGCAGATGCTCCAGCAGGACAAGCTCAGGCACCGGCAGTGCCTATTGTTATTCCGGGTCTTCAGGAGACCTTGGCTCAGATCTTAACGGTGTGTACCACCCTTGCTCAGGCAGTTGCCTCTACTTCTCAGGCCGGGGGAGGCAATCAGACTCTAGTTGCCCGGACACCTGAGCAGGCTACTCAGGGCTAGCAGACACCAGGGGCGGTCCCAACCCAGCCGGTTGCTCCAGTTCAGGAATTCATGGTCCCAGCTATGCCAAATGATGAGCACCGTAGGCTGGAGATGTTTAGTAGACTACAACCTCCAACATTCAGTGGTGCTGAGGGCGAGGATGCCTAGGGTTTTCTAGATAAGTGCCAGAGGATGCTGCGTACTGCTGTATGTACCCCAGTCTCATAGGGAGGAGCAGCGCATGCATTTTGAGCAGCTGCGTCAGGGGGAGCTATCAGTGATGCAGTATGAGATGCGGTTTTCGGAGTTGGCTCGTCATGCCACCGAGTATATCCCTACTAATACGGAGAGGATTAGGAGGTTCATGGATTGCCTCACTTATCAGTTTTTCCTTTTCATGACCCGGGAGAGAGTATCAGATGCTACATTCGAGCAGGTTGTTGATATTGCTCGAGATATTGAGTCAGTTCGCCGCCAAGAGCGGGTAGAGAGGGAGGCCAAGAGGCCTCGTGGATCGGGTGGTTCTAGTGGTGCTCCTTCTAGGGGGCAGTTTCAGCATGGTAGGGGTTGTTCATTCAGGCCTCCTCAGTCAGGCCGCCCAGCCTATAGTGGTGCATCTTCGGGGCATGGTCCCCACGATTTTCAGCCAGCCCATTCTTCATTCGGTGCCCTTCCAGCCCAGAGTGCAGCTCGAGCACCATCAGTTCAGGGGTCTTCTATGCATGGTTCTCCTAGTGGCCCTTCTCGTGCCAGGGGTTCATTTCAGTCCCAGTCTCCAGCTCCAGGGAGCTGTTATGAGTGTGGAGAGTTCGGGCATATGAGGAGGCAGTGTCCTCATCTCCTTGGAGGTCCATCTCAGATGAGGAGCCTGCCTTCGACTTCAGCTCCAGTTAATTCACCACCCACCCAGGCATCCAGGGGTGGTAGTCAGTCAGCTAGAGGCCGCCCTAGAGGGGGAGGTCGAGCAGGTGGAGGTCAGGCCCGTATGTATGCCTTTCTAGCCAGGCCAGATGCTATGGCCTCCGATGCAGTGATCGCAGGTATTGTCTCAGTCTGTTACCGAGATGATTTGGCTTTATTTGACCCTGGTTCTACATATTCCTACGTTTCTTCATATTTTGCCCATTTTCTGGATATGCCCCGTGAGTCTTTAGTTACATCTGTTCATGTGTCGGCTCCGGTGGGCGATACTGTTGTTGTGAACCGTGTGTATCGATCGTGTGTGATATCCATTGGGGGTCTGGAGACCCGAGTGGACCTACTGTTACTCAGCATGGTCGATTTTGATATGATATTGGGCATGGACTGGTTATCTCTGTGTCATGCCGTTCTTGATTGTCACGCTAAGACCGTGACCTTAGCTATGCCCGGATGTCCGAGGGTTGAGTGGAGAGGGTCTTCTAATTATGTGCCTAGTAGGGGGATTTCCTACCTGAAGGCTCATCTTATGGTTGAGAAGGGGTATTTATCGTATCTGGCTTTTGTGAGGGATGTTAGTGGTGAGACTCCTGTTATTGATTCGGTTCCTGTGGTCCGTGACTTTCTTTCCTACGGACCTGCCAGGCATGCCACCCGACATGGACATTGATTTTGGTATCGACCTGGTGCCAGGCACTCGGACTATTTCTATTCCACCTTATCGTATGGCACCAGAAGAGCTAAAGGAATTAAAGGAGCAGCTTCAGGAACTCCTAGATAAGGGGTTCATTCGGCCTAGTGTGTCACCTTGAGGTGCACCGGTGTTGTTTGTAAAAAAGAAGGATGGTTCTATGTGTATGTGTATTGATTAGCGGCAGTTGAACAGAGTTACGGTGAAGAACTGATATCCCTTGCCTCGTATAGATGACTTGTTTGATCAGTTGCAGGGTGACAGAGTATTTTCTAAGATTGACTTGCGTTTCGGCTATCATCAGTTGAAGATTCATGGGCCAGACATCCTGAAGACTGCTTTCAGGACTACATATGGTCATTATGACTTTCTGGTTATGTCATTCGGGCTAACCAATGCCCCAGCAGCCTTTATGCACTTGATGCATAGTGTATTCCGGCGTTATCTGGATTCTTAAGTCATCCTGTTCATTGACGATATCTTGGTGTATTCCCGATCTCGGGAGGATCATGAGCAGCATTTGAGAGTTGCGCTTCAGACCTTGAGAGAGAAGCGATTGTATGTAAAAATTTTGAAGTGTGAGTTCTGGCTTGATTCGGTAGCATTCTTGGGGCACGTGGTGTCCAATGAGGGTATTCAGGTTGATCCGAAGAAGGTAGAAGCGGTGCAGAGTTGGCCTAGACCGTCATCAGCTACTGAGATTCACAGTTTCTTTGGTTTGGCATGGTACTACCGTTGTTTCGTAAAGGAATTTTCATCTATTGCAGCACCTATGACCAGACTGACCTAGAAGGGTGCTCAGTTCAGGTGGACTGAGGAGTGTTAGGGGAGCTTTCAGAAGCTCAAGTCAGCTTTGACTACAACTCCGGTATTGATTTTGCCTACGATTTCAGGTTCTTATATAGTTTACTGTGATGCCTCGAGAGTTGGCCTTGGAGCGGTTTTGACGCAGGACGGTAGGGTGATTGCCTACGCATCCAGACAGTTGAAGGTGCACGAGAAGAATTATCCAGTGCATGATCTTGAGCTACAACTATTTTTCACGCCTTGAAGATTTGGCGTCATTATTTGTATGGAGTGCATTGTGAGATTTTCACTGATCACCGTAGTTTGCAGCATTTTCTTAAGCAGAAGGATCTAAACTTGCGTCTAATGAGGTGGTTGGAGCTTCTCAAGGATTATGAACTCACTATCTTATATCATCCGGGAAAGGCCAATGTAGTGGCCGAGTCCCTGAGTCGCAGAGCGGAGAGTTTGGGGAGTTTAGCCTACCTTCCAGTTCAGGCTTTAGCAGGTCAGTTGGTGAGGTTTGATGCGAGACTAAATTGCATAGTTTAACATGTAANGGAGCTAAAGGGATGCAAATACGTCAAAAATACGCAAAAGGAGACGCCCGGGCGATAGCCGGGCGTTTGCCCCATGAAGCCTGGCCCCCCTGGCGTTAGGGGGGCGTTTACCCCATAAAGTCTGGCCCCCCCCTGGCGTTAGGGGGGCGTTAGGGCCATAACGCCAGGCCCCCCCAGGCGTTAGGGGGGCGTTAGAGCCCAAACGCCCGGGGTCTCCAGTGTCGCCCAAGTCCGAGTTTGACGAGTTTAAGTGTTTCCCAAGTGAAATAGAAGTCTCCTACACGGTTAGGGTTTTCCCTAAACCTATAAATAGACTCCTAAAACACAATTAAATGAGGAGATTCACGGATTAGAAGGCAGATTCGAGTTTAGAGTGAATCCAAGGCAAAACATCAACT